>JAPPVO010000014.1:168960138-169001191 GCA_030407325.1 Camellia japonica | reverse complement strand
CATTTTTAATAACACATAAACCCTATGCTAGAAACAAGAAGCTATAGGTGGCCTTTTTGCTTTTCATCATGATTCGTTCTTTGATGAACTATGATTTTATTCACCAATGATATGGTTAGTCCATTGCAAACCCACCAAATTCAAGTGCCAATGTGGATGTCATGTTGGACTTAAGAGTTCAATCATGTTTTTAGAAAAATATTGCCAACAGTAAAATTAATGTAAAGCACTAGGAAAAATCAAAATTTTGAAATTCCTAACCGAGTAGAAACGTTTACCTTAAACCACAGTAGCTCTCTTTGCATTTGAAGAGCTGCCCCTGACACAATATTAAGTTGATTTGGGGGTGCTATCTTCGGAGCCAAATGCAACATATTATTACAATCTTCATCTCTATATGCAGTAATTAAATCCTTAATCGAGCCTATCTCATATAAAATATTGAATATTCCTGCATGACGATGTAAAACGGCAATGTGAAATATGCTTTGTCACACCCCACTTTTTATTACTCGAAAACATTACCAAAACCTGTAAATTTAGGTCCATATTTTTTTTATATATATACATTTACAAATGTCTATTACACTTGAGTAATAGAATCACAAAGATACATGTTCTCCCTCTCTCAATAAATACAACAACAATAATACATGCCAAGCTTCTGCCGCAAAGCTACAAATAAATAATTACAAATACAACTCCACTACCTTTACATCTACTAAGAAAGCTATACAAATGAACTGAAGAACTCCATAAATCTTCAATCAAATAACCCAAACTTTCTTCCTGTAAAAAGATTAAACAACGACGGGGTGAGCACTAATGCCCAGTAGGAATCTCATAGTTCTAAATCAATAACGAACACATAGATAGAAATGATCATGCATGCGAGGTGATACAATATAGTAGGGTGACATTTCATAATCTCAAAATATCATAAGTAAGGTATCTTTTTCTCAAAAACAATTTAAACGCTTGTAAGAAATACCTTCAGCCATTAAAATCATCCCTTAACTTTAGAAAAACCATAGATCCTTGTGAAACAACCATATTTAAGAAACAACATCATTTAAATGTTATTAACCAATTTCCCAAACATTTCTCAATTAATTTTCCATTGTTAATACTCTTCTTTTCCTTCCATTCTTCTTTTCTACTCTTCACTTTTAACTTAAAACCCCATAATTTCAAGTTCAAGTTCCTTTTTGACTCGCCAACAATTCTCCTCTACTCATTTCACCCCGTTAATTACATCCGCAAAGTTTCATTTCAAGATAACACAATGTTAATAAACCCTTCCAAGCCAATCCTTTATTTAATTAAGGAACAACTCTCACAATTTACTTTTATTAACACAACTACTTCATTAAGTTTATCATCATAATCTATAATCCTTATATCTATTTTTTTGGTTCCCATTATTTACAAATAATGCCCATGCACATTTCCTCTTTAAACCAAATTATACATCAATATGAAATTTCACAAATTCATCACAAGCAACAAAAAAAATCATCTACTCAACTTACCTCTCAACACATAGCTCAACACAATCCACCTTTTGCCGGCTTACTATGGCGGGATGTGAACTCCCAAAAACCATTTTCGAAAACCAACCATTCTTTTAAAATAAATTTTCAAGTTTTGTAGAGTATTCTCACAAAGTATGTACATAGTTATGCTTTTTCCTCAACGCAAAAGTAAATGTAAATGCAATGCTATGCCAAGATAAATCAATGAGGAAAAACATCCGTTCCAATGCATCGTTTCAAAATCACCATGTTCTCAATGTCATCATGTGATTCAATTTCAATTGTTCAAAACTAAAAATTTATTTCAAGGGCGGTAAATACAACTCTGGTAATCTCTAGGTCAGTGTCTGCAAGTAGACTATACAAGTACTACCAATTTGTCATTTTTACCAGTATCATCTGGAGGGCTCGACACCCATTCTTTGTCATTTTTACCAGTCACAAGCTGGAAGGCTCGACACCCATTCCGTCATTTTTACCAGTCACAAGCTGGAAGGCTCGACACCCATTCCTTGTCATTTTTACCAGTCACAAGCTGGAAGGCTCGACACCCATTCCGTCATTTTTACCAGTCACAAGCTGGAAGGCTCGACACCCATAATCCACACTACCTGTCAAGACTTACCACTGTATTTACCCAAAAACCATTTCATGAAAACTCATTTCTCAACATTCTTTCTCAATGCAAGTTTTCAAATCAACTTTCAAAGTTTAATGTAATCAAATGATTTGATATGACAATGCAACCATAACAATACAATGCAACAATTCTTCCATTTCCAATTCTTCCACACAATACTACCATTGTGATCAAAATTCTCATTTTTCCTTTCTATGCAATTTCACAAAATGAATAAATATACATTTATTTCAATTAATCCAAGGGATAGCATAATTCCCACCTTTCAAACATTTCCCACAACTTAGTCACTTCAAGACTATATCAATACTTTCAAATAACAATTTCCAAAGTGAGTAACAATTCTCATACTTCTTCAAAATTTAACATTTATAAAATATAAACAAGAAATTTTCCAAACATCATTTATTTTAGCATTTAAAATAAATATAGCAATATCAACTATGGATTTTTAACTTCTCTTTTAAAAATTCCAAATTTCTAGATTTCTCACCAAAACCATCCATCTTCAAATATTTGACAAGATTTCACCAAAACATCTCCCTTTCATCAACATAGTTCCAAAAATCCCCAAATTTCTAGTAAACCCATTTTGAAAAGCACTCTTTTTCTTAAATCAACAAGAAGTTTTCAAATATAACCAAATTCCAATTAAACTTGTACACATGTAATTCAACCTACAAATTTCATGATTCTACTTTCAATTTGGGCCAAATAATTGATTATCCTCATAAATCAACCTAGGGTTTTATAACGCTTGGTATTTTGGGTTTAGAATTGAAGCGAGGTGTAATAGAAAGTTGTTAAGGTTTGGTGGATATGTATGGGTGCTCACATGCTTTGTTGTGAACTAGGGGTTGTTAAGAATTGGTGAGCATAAGGTTGTTATTTTCGTTAGAACGGATGCAATTTCGAGGACGAAATTTCTTAAGGTGGGAAGGTTGTAATGACTCGGATCTTGATTCACTTTGGATTGATGAAAAGTGGTGCCCGTCACCTTAAAACTTGTACGGTTGTTGGACTCTTGACATTGATGGGTTGACGAGTGGACTATAGATATTATAATTGAGGACCCTTGGGTGATGTTTGGAACCTTAATTGAAGTCTTAACAAGGTATTTGGATAAGATTAGATAAAAAGCCCCAAGTTTGGAGTTTGAGTTTTTGACCAGCCGTCACTCTTTTGCCCTTTTCTCCTTCCATACTTTGAATTTGGATGTGAGGTTAGAACCATTGGAAAGCTTATTTCCGGGGCTTCAATTTGGACACAAGAACGACCTAAAACGGAGTCCGTATGAAAAAGTTATATCTGTTCGAAGTTTTGAAATCTGTGCTGGAGCAGGTACGCTCGAGCGGGAATAGCGGGACAGCAGCTCAAAAACGTGTTTTTTGATCATTTCTTGCATTTTCTTTTCCTCTCTTCTTCTCCCCTCCTACATGTCCGAAACCCTAGCCCCCAAAACCTTGATTTGCTCTACTTTGATCAACAATCCACCATGGTTCTTGCATCAAGAATGGAGAACAAGAGAAGATCAACACTTTCAACCGATTGGAATTCGGGATTTCGAAGGATTCTTCTCAAAGCTTGCTTTTCTTGCTTGGTTCTTGAGGTAGGAGTCCTAGTTCTCCTTCAATGCTTACATTAATAGATAGATTTGTGGTATTTTGGAGTATATAAATGCAAAATCTACATTTTGAGCATATAGAATTATATTATGGAAATTTGGGGGATTTCGGATTTGAAGAGTTTGGGGTGTTATTGTTGGGTTTAGATTATGGATTAGGAACCTAGGATGTATAATCAAGGGAAAAATTGGAAGAAGAAAATAATGGGTTAAGAAGTTGGAATTTTTCTTGAAAATAATGGGTTAAGAAGTTGGAATTTTATTGTTGGGTTTAGATTATCTAGAAATTTCAAGAAAAATTCCAACTTCTTAACCCATTATTTTCTTCTTCCAATTTTCCCCTTGATTATACATCCTAGGTTCCTAATCCATAATCTAAACCCAACAATAACACCCCAAACTCTTCAAATCCAAAATCCCCCAAATTTCCATAATATAATTCTATATGCTCAAAATGTAGATTTTGCATTTATATACTCCAAAATACCACAAATCTATCTATTAATGTAAGCATTGAAGGAGAACTAGGACCCCTACCTCAAGAACCAAGCAAGAAAAGCAAGCTTTGAGAAGAATCCTTCGAAATCCCGAATTCCAATCGGTTGAAAGTGTTGATCTTCTCTTGTTCTCCATTCTTGATGCAAGAACCATGGTGGATTGTTGATCAAAGTAGAGCAAATCAAGGTTTTGGGGGCTAGGGTTTCGGACATGTAGGAGGGGAGAAGAAGAGAGGAAAAGAAAATGCAAGAAATGATCAAAAAACACGTTTTTGAGCTGCTGTCCCGCTATTCCCGCTCGAGCGTACCTGCTCCCAGCACAGATTTCAAAACTTCGAACAGGTATAACTTTTTCATACGGACTCCGTTTTAGGTCGTTCTTGTGTCCAAATTGAAGCCCCGGAAATAAGCTTTCCAATGGTTCTAACCTCACATCCAAATTCAAAGTATGGAAGGAGAAAAGGGCAAAAGAGTGACGGCTGGTCAAAAACTCAAACTCCAAACTTGGGGCTTTTTATCTAATCTTATCCAAATACCTTATTAAGACTTCAATTAAGGTTCCAAACATCACCCAAGGGTCCTCAATTATAATATTTATAGTCCACTCGTCAACCCATCAATATCAAGAGTCCAACAACCGTACAAGTTTTAAGGTGACGGGCACCACTTTTCATCAATCCAAAGTGAATCAAGATCCGAGTCATTACATGCTTTGGTTCTGGCTATTTACTTTCCATATCAAATCAGGATAAGCTTCAATAAGCTCAATCAAGAACTTGGTGTTTCCATGCTCTGACGCAACAAAGAGAAGTCGTGAAGGGCTTCGGATCAAGTCCAAAATCTCTGAATCATCTTGCTTTATCACCATTTTCCATAACAATCTAACTAGTTCAAATGCTTGGGCTTGCTTCAGACTTTTATCATGTCCTACCTTCCTACCTGGAACTGAGAACAAAGCATTTTACCTGATCATGAATTTTCTAGAGAAAATTATTCAATAAAAGCAGCAATAACAACCCACTAATTGTCTGATCTAGAAATGTCACTTTTGTTGTATCTATCACCCACGTTGGGTAGAGGCCTGATCTACTAGGCACAGCTACCACGTGGGGTGATGTAGGGTTTTTATTTTTGTTTTTGTTTTTGAATTGTTTTCGTGGACAGTGTTTTAGTTGTATTTTGGTATTTGTCCATATATCTCCCCCAAGTATCCTCTATTATTTATGATGGTAGGGGTTACTTGGGGACAAAAAAAGATATATGGACAAAAAGATATATGGGCAAAATTGTGTTTTGTTTTAGTTAAATTTATTTGTTTTACACTTTCTCCTTTTAGGGGGCAAAGTTAGATTTGTTGTATTACCTGGAGTATGCCCCTTGTAAATGTGTAATTTTTGTTTTTAATTTATGACTTACCCACCCAAAAAAAAAAAAAGAAAAAACCCCACTAATTATTAGCAGTTTGAAGAATGTTAAAAATAAGAGCAAGAGAAGGGTCAAAAAGAGCAATTGGTACAATCTTCATATCATTTCCAAACATAAAAACAATATAATTATAAAATAAAACTTATTTTTCGTTTATTCTTTATAAAGTTGTGTTTTTCTACCATTAGTGGTTGACACAATCTTCATCATGGTTTTAATCGTAGTATTGGGAGACGAATCAACATCAGTTTTGGTGTAACAGTATGAGAAGTATTGAGTGATATGTATCGAGAATCAGGTGATATGGTTGTGAATTTCCAAAACTTAATGACATGCATTTTTCTTACTCTCTCAAGTTCAAATCTTGACATTTTAATCAATATTTTGATAGAGAGGCATTTTTTACTGTTTAGTAATCTACATGAAATTTAATTTATTTGTCATGATCTTTGATTTTCATCGAGAATACCTTGTTCTATTTACAAGAGAGATTTTTACCACAATACTTTCTTAAATAACAATGGTATGGTCCTTCTCATCCCTTCCTGAACTTCTTAGAAAGATCTCAACAAGCGCCCACATGATGCAATCAATAGGTCCAGTATTTGATGGCTTCAAATGAAGATTCCAAAGCTCAACACATCAAAAGACAATCAGGAATTGGGAAAGAGGACACCATCATATATTAAATTCCTGCATGCAAACTATGCCGAGCCAACTCACTTAAAGTGAATGATCATGTAGGTCAAGCAGCTAAGGTAGTAACAAGTTAGGTATGATAGAAAGGTGTAAATCCTCCAAAATTATAAACTTATCAAATAAAGCATTTAAACAAAACAATATTCATAGGTTGAAAATTAGAAATTGGGGAAATGATGAAGTATAGGAAGTAGAAACTATTTTAATCAGATCTATATGTACATTTTCCAAAGGTCAAGAATTATGCACTACAACAAAAGCATTTATCAAAAAATGCAATTTATTCAATATAGCCAATGACCACTTTTAGTAAGCTTCAAAAGAAAATATTGTTGTCAAGATGTAGGCTGGGAAATATCATTTTGTATTTTATGAAGTAGTAGACTCCATATTATACACAGGTGTGCTTCAAGTTTTCTTAGTTGCTTCAGATCATTTTGTTTTGTTTTTTTAGGTATAAATACTTCCCCAACCACTCCAAACTGAAAGAATCGTTACTTATTTTTTACCAAGTCCAAACTCACAATTTACCAGTCCTTTTCCATCGGGTTATATGATAGACAGTACCTAGGCTTGTAAGAGAATGTCCCCCATTGAGTAGATCTATTCATGAGAAGCTAGTAAAATACATGGATGAGAAGAGATGATTGAAGAAACTAACATGTGGTGATGAATCTTTTCCACATGCTAACCCGACTTCCACCAGTAAATGCTGAAGGTTTTCGAGCCAATACATGCAATGCTGGCTCACCATTCCCATCTCGAGCCACTGCCAGCTGTGGGTGGTGTTTCAATATGTCCAATGCTACATCTACACAATTTAACAATATATATAATAGTTACTCAACAAGAAGATGCAAAAGTTGCTTAGTCTTATTTCATTTAACTATTTTTATTTTATTTAGTTAATTGTTTATTTTAAAAAAAATCTTGTTATTATTTTCTCTTTTCTTTTTTGGGAAATCTTGTTGTAGTTTGTTTTGTTTAGTGGAAAACCATCTTCTTTTCCTTGTGTTTGACCAAAAAACATTGAAGTGGAATATGTGCATCCACCATTTTGCAAAACCAAACGATGATGGGTCAGCAAGTTGTGTTTTTTTAATATTTTTTTTCAAAAAGAAAGGTTTCACAACTATAAGATGAAAAAAAGTGTTGTATTTTTGTTGTGCCCACTTGTGTTTGATTGAAAAGCAATTATGGACATGATTTACTGTTGGATACTTCTAGGATTCTTCTAAACCAAAATATGACTGACTAAATTAAAAAATAAAATGCCCAAAGAGAGAACGAAAAGAAAAAAAAGCCAATTTTAGCTTAAGAGAACAAGCAAAACGAAATGGCATGATGTATTTCACCTACCTAATTAGAATTTTGGTTTTGCTAAAGATTCTCCAACCATTTAGGTTATTTGTATCTACTTCTTTCTGGCATGTACTAATTTTTAGGATTCACACTAGTAATGTAGTTTGCTTCTTGTTGTAATATTAATTGTATCGATTTTACTCTCAAATTTTTCGCATTGTGTCAATGTAGTCCAATTGATAACGCCCTTCTAAAAATTGAATTGAAATCAATGCACATAATAGTCCATTCACTCTCCTTGAAATGATGGAGGGGTTGGTGTCCAATTTAAAATGGCCCATTCCCTTTTGAATGGACCATTTTACCCTTGACTTTTGTTCAATTTCTTAACTGGCATTATCAATTAGATTAAATTGACACTACGTGAAAAAATTAAAGGGTGTAAAATTGATACAATTATAACTATAGAGACCAAATTGACACAACAGTCAAATTACAAACACCACATATAATTTTCCCTAATTTTTATTGTCCTTCATTGTTCCAATATATTTGTCAATCCATTACATGATGGAAGGGAGTATTTTATGATGACAAGAAATGGGTTGGAGTTTGTTGCACTAAAAAATTGACGCAAATCTTAATCAAGAAGTGACTCAAAACAAGTAACTCTTTTTAGGCTGGCTGAAAAGAAAAGGTTTGAATATTTACTTACCATACAAATCTGTACTAACACAGGTATTAAGTATCCCAATTCGATCCTCATCTGACAAATCTTCACTCTTAGTCTTTTGGTAGAGATACCATACCATGTCACTATGTCCTAACAAAGCAGCCATATACAGTGGTGTCATTCCCTGGCTACCACGGAACATTGGCAGGCGTTCGTTCTTGTTAATCATCACTTCAGCAATTCTCACAGTTCCAGCAGCAGCCGCAAAACATAGGGCAGTGTTCCCATTACTGTTTTGAAGTTCCAAGTCTTCAGGATTCATCAGTCCCACCAACTCCTCCAAAAGTGAATGCGCTTCGCGGCTGCTGCAATGTGAAGTGCAGTTTCCCACCCTTCTGTGATACTAGAACGTATCACAGTCGGAAATATTTCTATGACACCATTAGCAGCTTTCCAGTCACCCTCCAAAGCAGCTTGGTAGAGGGGTAGACATATGGCAAGATACTGATCCCTAGCTTCTCCTGTGTAAAATTTGAAGCACATATCATCGTATCCAATTTTCCAAAACTTTAATATCACAATTAGCCAAAAATTAAATCAAATAAACAAAAAAGCAGAGATAATGAAACCATTTTATGGCATAACTAAAAATTGGTCATTAAGATAACTATAACATAAACCTGCTTTTCTCGCCCCATTTTCAAGAAAATGCTAGTCATACAAAATTTTTATAGCAAGGACATTTTTATTCTTAATGACCAAACAAATATTGTATGCCTCGTCATTTTCATTTCTGTTACATAGAATACGAAGTTCGTGGATACATAGTAGGATTTACCTCACTAAATACACACCTGAAAAAACAATGGGGAAAGAGAGAGAGCTTACGAGAGAGTAGATCACAAGAAGGAGCAATCAGCTGAGGTGAAGTTACAAGCTGAATTTCAGGTCCATTTTGTGTTCCCCCTCCCATTGGTGTGCCCTCTTCCATCAAATGCACACTACTACTTCACAGCTTTGCACTTAAATCTTTTGTGAAAAAGAATCAGACCAAATGTGAAATAATGGAAGCTTATACATATGCAGATACAGAAATGTATTTAGCACATTTATTAAATATAAATTATGCTGGAACAAATGATAAAACAAGAATTACACTGTACACAGATGCAATTTGTGTAATCGCAATGCTCAAGCACCATCAAAATTTGATTTTTTTTTTTTTTGCAGAAATGAATAAAAACCTGAATTGAACATTGTCAAATTCACTACAGAGGCTTTTTGCATCAACTTCATCTCTAATTCCAGCCCTCTCCTCCTCTGTACTTTGTGGAAATCCCTCAATTTGGTGCTCTGTTTTGTGCCTCAATTTCATCATTTTGCATAGTTCTGGTTGGGTTTTTGATGGTGCAGCAGACTGGTTTTGCAATAAACTCCCTACCCATCTCCTCTTCTTAATTCTCTCTCTCTCTCTCTCTCTCTCTCTCTCTCTGGGTCGGAAAACAAACAGCCCCCTAAACCCCCTCCAGCGCAGCGCCTCGCACCGCCCACCACCATCGCTGAAGGTGACAGCGGAAGAGAGAGAGACAGAGAGAAAGAGAGGGAAGTGTGGTTAAGTGATGATGTGTAATTCACCTGGTTTAATTTGTTTTTTATTTTTTCTTTTTTACCAAATTAGTTTTATTTTTATAAAAAATAAATAAATAAATACTCAATAAAATAATGAAAATGTCACACAAACTAATAAATTTTTGTTACCGGCTGATTCTTGTTTGAATTGTGAACTAATAGTCTTATTGTATATGTTTAGAAAACTTACAAATATTATATATTATTTGATACACGTATTTTTTTTTAATGTATAATTTTTTAAATTTTTTATATGTATCCTAAAGAATATATATTAACAAAATTTTAAGTATAAATATAAATCAATTAAGAGTGAGTTATTACCTCAATGAATGATGACCCAAAGTTTTCTCAGATATTTGCATGCTAGGATTATTATTATTATTATTATTTTATTTTATTTTATTTTTTTTTGGAGGAATAACTTGGATGCTAGTTGATAAGCAAAGAAGCTCCCACTTTGCTAAAACATTTCAATAACTTGGATGCTAGTTGAGAGCAATGAACTACAACAATGGCAAGAATTAGTTGATGGAATGAAGGTATAAAAATGATTTGGAGATGCCAAAAGACAAATGAATTAGACATATAAAAACATGTTGAAGGAGACCTCATGTCTAATGCTATTCAACCAAAAAAAAAATGCTAGTCAACAAGAAATTATTAAAAAAAAAATTATTAGTTGTTTAATCTCTCACCAAACCAAAAAACTTTTATAGGCTTCGTTTGGGAAGTGGGTTAGTTTTTTGGCTTTTTGACTTTTTTAGCTATTTTAGCCTGGGTTAAAAAGCTTTGTTTGGAAATGACTTTTTGACTTTTTGACTTTTTTTATGAGAGAAGAGTGTAATGATTATAGATTGGATGTGATGTTTTGTTTGTTGTGACTAAAATAGCCTATTTTGTTTTTTGTGGCTAAAATAACCAAAAAAAGCCCGTAAACCAACTTGCCAAACGGAGGCTATGTTGAGTACGATAAGTTCCATTAACTTTTTTTTTTTTTTTTAAAGTTTGAAAAATATAGTAAATTTTATAATTTTGATATAATTATACAAATTTTTTTTTAAATAAAATTAAAGAAACTAAAACTAATACACATAATATAAAAACATAAAGATGAATAAATTTTTAGTGTAAAAGAAATGATGACAACATAGATTTTTTTTTTCTTTTTCCATTAAATGAATTAAAATCTTAACATGTAAATATGTCAAAGTGGCAAAACTTATTATATTTTTTTCAAACCTTAAGAAAAGTTAATGTAATTTATACTTTTAAGTCATGTTTGATTCATAAGACTAATAGTGAAAGTATTAATAATCCCATCAAATTAGTGTGGTATTCACTATTTAATTGGATTAGTATGATAAATTATTCTCTTATCTATTTTTTGATTTGCATTAGATAAGAAAACATATGAAAGTAAAAGAGTTTTTTTTATTTTATTTCTCAACTTAGATATATAATCTCACTCCTACCCCATTACTAATAATCCTATAAATTTATTGGATTAATTATCTATTGGATTAATAATCTTAAAATAAAATTTCAAAACAAACACAGAATTATTAGGCCCATTAATTAATAATCTTAATCTCATACTCTAATCATGTCAATCAAACATACCCTTAGAGTAAATTATGCAAAGAGTCTTTGAACTTTGTATAATTTTTCCTATTAAACTCTAAAACTAAGTTTTTGTTCAATAAGCAAATTAACTTTTTAAATGTGAACATACCCATTAGGTTTTACTTTCATAGTCACTATATAGAGTATCAATAATGATATAGAATTCTAATTTTGAAATTTTAAAAAGAGTTTTAATAATATGGTAAGAAAAAATAAAAAAATAAAAAAATAAATAAAAGCATAAACATACACATCATATCACATGTAGATCTCATTTCGTGCCACGTCACTAAAATTCTCTTTAGAGTTCTAAAATAAAACCTTTCAATCTTTATTTATATAGCATTTACATAAATTTTTTTTAATGATTTTCAAAAAAATATATATAGATAAAGGAATATTCCAACAAACTCGTCTTCATCCCGACAAATATGCTGGCGGACACATATAATTGTTGGTTATTTTAATAAAAAAAATCAACAATGATTCATCCTCCCTTTTCCCCCACTCCCTTTGACCCCCTCTCTCTCTCATTGGTTACATTTTCTTTTTCTTTTTCTTTTTTTTCCTGCTCCTCCAATCACCACCCGCCACGTGGTAAAGGGGGTGAGGGGGTGACCCCCAAAAGGGGTCCCAAGCATTATTCAAAAAATATGTAGGCCTATTTTGAAAAGATAGTAAAAAATGATTTTTTGACTTTTAACTAAATTTTTAACTTTTTTAGATAAATGATTTGCGAAGTTAATAAAAAGTTACTTTTGGCTTTTTTAATTAATATTTGTTTATGATGTCAAATCATAATAAAATGACCAAATTATCCCCATTAATTAAAATATTTTCAACTTCACTCAAATAGTACATTTTGACTAATGAGAGGTAGAATTGTAATTTCACCAGTAACTAAAAACCAACTTCTCAAATGAAAAAAAAAAATTGTAAAAAATATAACTTTTAACTTTTACTACAAAAAAAAAAAAAAAAAAAGACTAAAAGTCAACTTTCCAAACTAGCCATGTGGAAAAATAATTAATAGTCATGTGGAAAAATTAGACGTTAAAAAAAAAAAGACAAAATAAGAAAAGTTGCAGTGTCAAAATATAATAAAATAAAAAGAATAGAACATTGATATAGAAATTAGAAAGGTGGAGAGACAAAAATAAATAAATAAATAAATAAAAACAGAAGTATAGCTGTTTGTTATTAGAATAATACTAGGGATCATGAAAAATATATTATAAAATACTTTATGAAGATTTTTTATTATTTGATTAGTGTGGTGTTCTATTATTTGTGTAATCTAAGGATGGAAATTTTTTATGATTATCTTCATGATATTTTTTTCATGATTCCTAACATTATTGTTGTTATTATAATATACATTTTGTCTTGATGATCGAGACCCTACCCCCACAAGACCTTCATAAATTTAGATTATTCATAATGTGGATCTCACACATATAAGTGGACCCTGTACATAGAGTGTTAGGATCACTTTGGAGGTATGAGGGTCATCCCTAGAAAGGGTCCTAAACATTTTTTTTGTATTATGACATAATAGGAAGTTGGTCATCAGTAAGGAATGTTTTAAAAAGATAATTAAAAGTTGACTTTTAACTTTAAGTTTTTTGACTTTTTAAAAAGTAATTTAAAAAGTTAGTAAAAAATTACTTTTATCTTTTTTAATTAATATTTATTTATAATATCACATCACTATAAAATGATCAAAATTTTTCCACCCAATTTTAAAAATTTACAATTTCACTTAGGTGGTTCATTTTGATCAATAAAGGGTGTAGTTGTAATTTCACTAATAGCTTTTTGTTTACTCCTTCCCAAATGATTTTAATGGTAAAAAGCCATTTTGGGAAGAGTTGCAAAACGCAACTTTTTTTTGCAAGTTGCCAAAAGGGTTTTTGGTGCAATAATTGAAGTTCTTTATAATTATTAGTTTTTTCATTTTGAAATATGTATCAATTATTTTGGCGTATTTTTTATTTTCAATTTATGAAATAAAAATAACTAAAATAAAGTTTTAAAGAAAAAAAAAAAAACTAATAAATGACCAGTATGGGCGCATATATATATATCACAAGCAAAGTAGCTTCCGGACAAATAAAATATAGAGCCTATTTGATATAATTTCTAACAAGTTCAAAATTAATAATAAAAAAACTAAAACAAAAAATACCTCTCTATACATGCTTCTCAATAATAAGATTTTATTTAAACTAATTTTGTCTCATAAGTTGTATACAAAAATTACACCAAATACTTTACCACATATAGCTTCTCGGTATGCAAAAATATTTCAATTCCAAAATGAAGTAAAGTTAAACTAGTGCCTAGTGATAAGTTGAGAGTTAATACGAAGTGGACGCAGACAAAACATGTAATTCAAACTAATAATACAAGTGGTGTTAAAAAAAAAAAAAAACAAAAAACAAAAAACTAATAATACAAGTACTACAAAATGCACCTATAAAAAAATAAAAATAAAATTTTTCTGGGAAATGTCCGAAAGATCATTGGAAAAAGAAATGAGATCCGATCTGCACTATTCGATTCAATCATGACCTGCTAACACCGCTGCTGCAACTCTCTTCAATGATTCAGAGGCCTTGAGCAGATCAGATTCGGAATGAGAAGCTGAGACAAATAATCTGATTCCCACAGGTAGACGGCATTTATCAAGCATTGATCTTTTGGAAGTCACAACAAAGACTGAGTCTTCCTTCAATACCTGCAAGTGCACAAACATTAAGACCTTGAGATTGTGTAGGCAAGTCATCATGATGCTATACAATATATACATAACCTGAAAATGGTTTTCCCAAAACTAAAGTTATAAACCAACTCGCACATCGCCAAAACTCATTTCCTCTAGTTGCAATTTCACAAAAATGAGCCAAAGGCCCAATTTTCCAACTCACACAAATCATTCCATCAGAATGTGTAACCAGTAACTCACATTGACTTGCCAAAAAGTAGGAGCGAAAGAAATCTGAGAACAACTGGATTACCTGCTCAGCAATATGTTCAAGCAATTGTGAGTCGCTCTTCAAGGATCCTGTGGAGTTCTTGAGTCTGAGGAAGACGATTGGGGATTTCACGTCACTCACAATCTTGAGGCCGTGTATATTTGACAATCCTGCAATTGCCAATATAAGAGACAAATTGCTAAGACCAATCAGATAGAAACAATTTAGTTCTGTTGTTCTATTTTGACTGAAAGGTGAAAGCCACACAGACCCCTGAATTGGTAACCAACACCTTCAGCAACACTTAAAAGAGCTAGCAAAGATGCAGGATAAAGGAGAGCTAGTACCACAAACACCTACTGTTTGGTAAAATTGACTATTTGTTGTATTTTATTTACACACAACATTAAGCATGTTTGTTATATATATATATATATTTTTTTGGTAAGAATGAAGGTAAAAAAAACATGTTTGGTACAAGTGAGGGGTGGCCGGAGGGCGTCAGAGTTGGAGGGGGACTCGCCAGAGATGGTGACCAATGGGGCCAGAGGTGGAAGGGGACAAGCCGGAGGTGGTGGCTAGCAGCCAAAAAGTAGTGGCCGGCGACTTGGGTGGTGGCCGGATGGGTCGCCAGCAGTATTGATAGGCTGTGGGTGGTGGCAGGAGGTCGTGGGGAAGGGAGGAAGGAATGAAACCTTGTTTCAAAACAAATAAAAATACCTTTTTTATGTTTATAGAATTTAGTAACTTTTTGTAAACTAATTGGTAACCAACACCTTCAGCAACACTTTTAAAGAGCTACTAGCAAAGATGCAGGATAAAGGAGAGCTAGTACCACAAACACCTACTGTTTAGTAGCATTGACTATTTGTTGTTTTTTATTCACACGCAACATTAAGCATGTTTGTTATTTATTTATTTTGGTAAGAATGAAGGTAAAAAAAACATGTTTGGTACACATGTTTTCATAAGCTTGTTTTTAAAAACAAGTGAGGGGTGGCCGGAGGGGGTCAGAGGTGGACGGGCTCACCAGAGATGGTGGTCAATGGGGCCAGAGGTGGAAGGGGGACAAGCTGGAGGTGGTGGCCGACAGCCAAAAGTAGTGGCTGGCAACTTGGGTGGTGGTCGGATGGGTCACCAACAGTATTGATAGGCTGTCGGTGGTGGCAGGAGGAGGTGGGGAAGGGAGGAAGGAATGAAACCTTGTTTCAAAACAAATAAAAACTTTTTTATGTGTAAAGAATTTAGTAACTTTACGTAAACTAATTGATTTTTATTTATTTATTTATTTTTTAAATGAAAACAAACGCCAAACAAGTTTTTATTTCCAATTTTCAATTTTTTTGCAAACATAAGCAGAAAATTGTAAACATAAACGTTATCAACCAGATTAACATTTTTCTTATGCTTTCTTTAGCTGCAATGGTTGATTTACATAACCTCTAAGCATCACATGTGCAACTAGACTAAGAGGTCCATGCATCCAACAAATAGATCAATATATCAGTGACGCTGACTCATCTGATGCCAATGGAGCTACAAGATTTTCCAGAGTCACTTTGAGATGGTAACATAGGCAGTTTATAAGTGATCTCAAGTTGAGGATAGCTGACACCTCAACCATATCCCCAACGAGTACCTAGCACTTGGATATAGATTAAAAGAGAGTGAAAATAAAACAAACCTTTGCGTAGTACAGCAATATTTTTGTCCAGTTTCGTAGTAAGATCAGGATTTTCCTCCAGAACATCAATAGCAGTAATAGCAGCAGTTGCAAGATACGGGAGCAAGGAGGCAGAGAAGACATAACCAGAACTACTGAGACGCTGCAAACATGTAACATATCATCAACAATTAAGAATAGAAAACTAGGAAAAAAGAGCACTAATATCAATCAGTAAATAAACAACTACATAGAAAAGGAATTCTGATTATAAAAAAATATAAAAAAAAATTCTTCCAAACAAGGTTCCCTTTTTCAAGTGGTGGTAATTTCATACTTGATGAGCAGTGACTCTAACGCTTCCCACGCAGAATCCTCCTTCTGTGGCCAATGAATGTCCCATGGCAGCAGTTATGATATCTACCTTCTCAATCTACACAACCAAGTACCAACACCATCATAAAACCACAAATTGAGAATTAATGAACTGACTAAATCTAAAATATCTTCAAAACATACCGGAACCCCATAGTGCTCGGTGATACCTCTTCCGGAACTGCCAAGCACACCAAAAGAGTTGCTCTCATCCAATATGACACGGAAATGATATTTCTCCTTCAATCGGATGATCTCATCTAATGGAGCAATTTGACCTGAATTCTGCAAATTGAAGAAATCTGTCAAAACATTAACATTTCCCAATCCTGCACGGGAAACAGAAATGCAGGGTATACATGATAATATGGTATTAGTAAATAAGCAAACTGCTAATTGTCAATGCTAGTCTGATGAAAGCTACAAGATATGTTATCAACATAGTAAAATTAAAGCATAATTGCTAAAAGATACCTGGTACACAGCTTCAACCACAATATAGCGCCTTAGCTTTGTAGCTCGCTTATTTTCTGCAGTAACTTTCTCCAGAGTACTTTGTAGAGACACCATGTCATTGTGCTTGAAATACACAATTGTACTTCTGGAAAGATAAAGGCCATTTTGTATTCCCCAGTGGACACCCTCATCCCTAAAAAATTCCCACCCCCAGCCCAAATAAATAAATCAATAAGAACAGCTATAAAATAGAGAGAAAAAAAATTAACCTGATATACATGGCAGATTGCTAAAGCCAAACCAATGCCAATTTTAAGGGACCCGAATAAATGTGCCAATAACTACTCATATTACCATGTATATGCATAAATGTTTCCAAAATACAAATTAATAGAGGTTCTCAAAGCACTAAATGACAAAAAAGAGAAAGCAAATTGCCAATTGATCGTGATTGATCCAATATGGCACAACCATAGAAACCATTGATCAGCATATTTATTATAGCCAAATGGCTTATTATAAACTCATGATATAAAATATCTGCAGCTTAAAATAAACTCAAATGATTATATTTACGTCAACAGAACACAGTCAGCTAATATGCAGTCTTTTCCCTCTTCACTCTTTTCACAATCACATTACACCAGGTAAAATTAGTCAAGAAAAGATATAAAAGCAATAACATATCATTATGTTTTCATATAACAATATTGGCACTTTCAACGACTAACTAAAATAAATTATAGACAACCAGTGAACAATACTTGTCATGCATTCTTCAATAGTAACCTTTGTAGGAAAGTCCTTGTAGCCTTAGAAGATTTAGGCCATACCAAATGAAAATCAATAATTAAACAGTCAAGATAATACTCACGCAACAATAATATCCCCCTTCTTAGAAAAAGCTGGAATTGCACTGAATATGGTGGAAAGTCCATAAGAATATAATATGCAATCAGGAGTTCCCAAAAACTTAGCGATTCTGGCTTCACAATCAAGGTGGACATCTATGCAAAATAACATTGTTAGAACGGTAATCATTTTCATGCACAAGTCAAGGAGATAATTCAATTTAGTTAATACACTAGCTACACAATTACGAGTTAATATCAGGTTATACCAAGTGTTCCATAAAATCCACGAGCACTACAAGAGCCAACACCATATTTCTCCAGTGTAGAAGTACATGATTCCTGTTATACAAAACTGCTGTAAGTTGATACTGAAATCAGACTAATATGATATAGGGAAAATTACGAATAGGAAGAATAGGTTCTCACAATTAACTTCTCATGTCCAACAAATCCAAGGTAATTTGCTGAAGCAAAGTTCACAACTTCTTTGCCATTGATTATTGTATGTGGCCCTGCAGCACTGTGTAACAAGAAACCAATGAGCAAGAATGTCCTTGCTATAGCGACAAATCTCTTTTTGATACATATTTAAGAATTTCAATATTGATTGGATCTTAAAGTATATGTGGTGATTAAAAAGGAAGATTTTACCCATACTCAAAATAATGAACACCTACATGAAAGTGGCTAACCAACCTAACTGGGGAAAAACTAAAAAAAGGAAAAAAAGGTAAAAAAAAACTCAAGGCAACATATAATAATTCTTGCAAATAAATTATGCAAGAGTTGGATAGTGCATGAAAAAGAAATAAGTGTAGGACCAAGCAAGAAACACATTTACATAAAGCGTGGAACCCCACACAAGCCAATTTTGGTTTATATATAAATCTAAAATTAGAAAACTCAACATTTTACAAGCATAACTTCGAGAACATTTCGATAGAATTCAGAGGTTAAGGAAATAATAAAATAAAGACAAACTAAAACTAATTTTACCTTTCCAATACTGGAGGCTCATATCGCATCTCTTCTGTAATTGGAGGTATAAGAGATTCCGGAACCCATTCATCACATAGCTCATCTATTTCCTAGAAAAACCAAGCAAACACTGGAAAAATGTTAGGTTGTCAAATTGTTCATGTACAAGAGCTACTATCTTGAAAGAAAGGCACATAAAAGACTCATAATAGTTGTTTGGGCCCTTCAGTCTTAGTTTTACATGTATACATCTTTTCAGCTTCATTTACCTCGTTGCCTTTAGAAGTCAGCAAGTTCTCCTAAACTTCAGCTCAGCATGTATTTTCAATAATTTATGAATATAACTCCACCATTATTAATACTCTGTAATCCAAGGCAGAGTTGTTCTGCAATTTTCAAATTGGACAAACCCTATGTGAATGGATCAATAATTATCAATTTGTTATCATACTTGCATTTGCAAGCAAGTAAACCTTGAACAGTTGAAGATCTATCTATCTATGCCTTCCAAAGGCACCTCAATTGAGAACAGGCAGTTTTCTTTCTATTCTGAGGTGGAAATAACAGGTCCTACATTTTGTGTCTACATATACAGTGTGTTACTTGGTGGTGGTGGTAGTGGTGGTGGTTTTTATTTTCTTTTTCTTTTTATGATCTTTCCATTACTATAGACTATTAGTGTGATTCAGGCAAAGATGATACTTTTTTTTTTTGTGATAAATAATCAAACTTTATTAGAACGCATCATGACGATGCAAATGAATACAAAAAAGAGGCCCACAAAAGGCAAAAACAAAACTAACTAATCAAATCCTCCACAAAATCAACAAAAACCAAAACATTTGGATCGACTGTGCCCTTAACCCAACTATGCAACACCATCAACAATCTACTTTCCAGCCAAGAAACGGAATGACACTTATCTTGAAACACGCGCCTATTCCGTTCCGACCAAACCAACCAAAGCAAACAATGGGAAGAAAGCACCCAAGCCTTCCAGTGCCTCTTCCCCACCCTAGCCCCACCCCAACTCTGTAATACTCCCAACACAGAGGCCGGTTGCACCCACACCAAGCCAAACAAAGCAACAATAAAGCCCCAAAGCCTAGACACAATCGAACAATGAAGAAGTAAGTGATCCACCGTTTTTGCATCCCTACAACACATACAACACCAATTGACCAACACATGTTGGCGCCGAATCAAATTATCAATAGTGAGAATACGGCCCAAAGTAGCTGTCCATACAAAAAAAGCCACCTTCGTTGGAGAACCCAGCGCCCAGATACACTTCTAAGGAAACACACCGATAGCATCCCCTGCAAGCGCCCCATAAAATGAAGACGCTGAGAAGACACCTTTAGACCGCCGAACATCCCACACTACAGAATCCCCCCCATCCCTCCCCTGCTACAACCCATAAATGTAGTGCATGAAGGGATGAAATAAAATGCATATATTAAATGAACACCTGTTTGCTAGTTTTGCTCTTGACTTTGGCTTCTCTACTTACACAAAAAGAATAAGAGATGTAAGAGACATATTAACTATATACCTTAAGAAAGTGTAATCAATTGAAATCCAAAGGATAGGGAAGAAAGAGAATAGGCGTATCAACAATACAGTTGAACTAATAAATATTAGTACTATAGAGATCGAGACCTGGCATGATGACTAGTGCTACCCAAACCTAACCTTGTGGCATGGGTTCAAGTCATGTGAATTGGCCCCTCCATCCAAAACATGGAGGTAACACTACTACATACTAACTTTTCCAAGCCGTGTTGTAAGCAAGAGCCTTGGGTACTGGGTATGACCTTCAGTACTAAAAATATGTGGTTGGTAACAAACTGTTGTTATAAAAATCAACTGAGCCCTCAATAATTTTTTATGTCCACACTTCAAACCATAAGTTTCTACCTTCTTTCCCATTTTCACTGACTGAGAGACATCATTAGGGTCAGAAATCCAAAAAAAAAAAAAAATAGAGAAAAGGAAAAGGAAAAGGAAAAAGAAAAAGAAAGATAAACAATAATGAACAAAATATGTTTATCATAGAAAAAGTCCGTGCAAAGATTGAGATGCAACAGATTTTTTATTTTAAATGCAACAGAAATAAAAAGAGAAGAAATTGTAGACTTGTTAATCAATACAAGAAGACCACAAAACCTATTTAAGAAGACAGCAAGTTCATATGGAACAAAAAAGAATTGATTGTACCTTCTTTGTAAGGGGCCGTTTAGGAGGCTTGTAACTTTTCTGGGAAAGTAAAAACAAAATAACAACTACAAGAAGGCCCTCCACAAATAGATGCCCTTCAACCCCCCAAAAAAAAATGTTACTTTTCGGATCAAAATACCACTAAATTAAGGACAAAAATAATTTCAGTTTGAAGAAATGATAGCCTACCATGGATGTGCACTCCAAAAACAAAAGCTCGAGCAAAAGGAACCTCAAATGCGAATGTCACCCAATCCAAAGTAGTGTTGACTATATCCATAAGAGCTGATGCCATTGTATTCATTGCCTCAACTATAAAACATGCAAGGCTTCAACCAATTATACACAAATAGAATTGAGTTGAAATTTAAAGAAAAAAAAATTATGAATAATTTCTTTTGGTTTAATGTAATTCAACTTGTGAAAAAAATGAATAAATGACCCAATCGACAAACTTTTGTGTTAGAAAAGTAAACAAAACAAAAAATAATTAGTGCAAGAAAGAATGATTTCAAAACAAAAATACACCCACGAAACAGATTCATACTGGCCGAAAAAAGGCAACAAAAAAATCAGCATAGGTGACAAAAATGCAAAGATGCAAAGACAAAAATGCACCACAAACTTTAAGTACTGCCACAATAAAAGCAGGACACCAGCAAGGCTGCAGGTGTCGCCACACTTATGTTACCTGGAATGTGGAGCAGGAGTTAGAGGTGGAAGGGAGGTTCGAATGGGGAAAAACACACACACAGACACATACACACACACACACACAGAGCAACCAAGCACAGATGATTTTGGCAGGAGACTTTTGCCTACCATATAATGCACAACATGTGGAGAGCAAATATGAAACAAGGCAAAATGTGTCTCACGTTATAGCATTTGTCTCACGTTATAGCACTTGTTGGAGGCACAAAACTGATACTTGGCTAGCAAAAATTTCTAAAATACATTTTTCCTCTCGTGTTGGAGTTGCTTAGACCAACATTAATAGGCATTTTGTCTAGCAAAAGTACAGAAAAAGTACATTGTGTATTTTGCCTAGCCACTTTATATTTATGTCTATTGTGTACTGCAACAAGACTATCTATTTCAGCTAGTCATACAAACTAACTTAATTGATTTTCAACACACACAAAAAAAAAAAAAAAAAAAAAAAAAAAGATCTTATATACACAAAATAAAAATGATACCTTTTGAAAATATAAGAGCACATGCAAACTCACAAATTAACCTCAGTAAAAATTGTCTAAATTAGACCATATTCATATTAATAGATACGACTTAGGTAGTGATTGGTTCCTGGGGATGAAGTGGAATGGAATGGAATAATTATTTCATCAAAATGTTTATTTCATGTTTGGCTGAGAATAAACATTGCAAACAAATTTTTTTTTAAAAAAAAATGCAAATGGAATCATCATTCATCATGGTAAAGATCATTCCATAGAGTTTCAGGAATGACCATTCCATTCCATTCAATTCAATTCTATTCCATTCCAGTGAACCAAATATAAGGTTAGTTCCCTTGAGATTCCAGATCAGAGATAAACCATCAGATTGGTAATGGAATCAGCCTAATTGAAGCCTTCTAGAACATACCACCAAACTAAAACTATATGAACAAAAAAAGAAGATAAAAAATATGCAATTGACAACAGAAATCTCAAGCAGTCTATAAACTATTTCACAAGACTAAAAATTGAATCTTTGACATGCATTTGATCGATGATCATCATTTCACTCATGATATTCATATTCAAGCCCAGATTGGTATTGGGTTTCTCTGCAATAATTTTGTTGAAATGAAATCCAAACAGAACATAAAATATAATCAAAAATAAAATAAAATACAACCGTAATAGATATTATTCAAGAATTACAATGTTTAGAGAAGACTGAGAAACTTGAATCAGAAAGAGTAAGAACAGATTGTGTGAGATCAGCAAAAAAAACCCACAAAAAACCTGAGAAATGATGATTATTATGATGGTCTGAGATGGAATTACCTCAGGGGCAAATATCAGACCAAGAAGCCTCGTAAAAACTAGGATTCGATCAGAACAAGAAAGAGATGAGGAGGACAAGATTTGAAACCTGTTCGAACCCAAATTCACTAATCCAAACGCGGCCTTGAGTACCCAGGAAGAGAATGGAATGGAATGGTAATCGACAACGAACGGGGTCCAGATCGGCGGCTTTTGAAACCAGTTTAAAAAGAACGAACTCGCGTATTTTGGGAAAACCGCTCGGCCGGCGGTTCAACCAGTAAACCAAACGAACCGGTATCGGTTCAGTCGACTCCGCCGGTTCGGAGCAACGTATAAAATTTCCAAATTAGGGCAAAGTTTCAGTTTCACATTCCAGTCGCCTCTCTCTCTCTGGGTCTCTGTCTCTCAGTCCTGCGATTCAGCTCACGGTACTCACTCTCTTCCTCATATCCCCTCTAATTTTTTACTATTTATTTATTTATTAATTTTAATCGATAGATTCAGATTTTAAAAATCCTTGTTTTTATTTCATTGAATTAGTTATCTTTCCTTCAATTATATGCAATCAACCTCTTTGTATTATTCATTACCCTCATTATGAATGTACACATATAATTACAAACAGCAATGAGTTATCTAAGTAAGATCAACTCCATTGTCACATGGATTTACCCAAGTATTTATTGGCTTGATACAGTACAAAAAGGCCACTTTTTTATACACTTAAAATGGTTCTCATGTTATTTTGGCACGCCTAATTCTGTCAATTTTGCTACCGTTTGATCTATTTTTCAAAAAAAAAAAAAAAGCATATAATGGTCATAATTGGTGTGGAAAATTTGACAAAACCAAATCTTATATGCCTTTTGACAAATTTTGGCTGAAGATTTGGGACACCATTGGAAGGCATTTTTTATAATTATTATGTAGGTATATAACTAAATGGCTTTGATTTAGATTTGACACACCATTAGAGTTACTCTAGCCTAAATAATCTCATTTGATAATATAGTCAAAGAGTGTTCTTGTCTTTTGGGTTTAGTGGCTGGTGTTCTAGGGATTTCTTTGTTTATGTTGTTGTGTTGTGTTTAAGGCCCGAAAACAGGGGACCAACTTTGTGTGCTGGTGCTATTTAAGTTTTTTAAAAAGTTTTTTTTTTTTTTTTTGGATATATATATTGAATTTAATGATTATATTTTTATTTCTATATAATTTTCAATAGATGTAATTATGACGTTGCAGTTCGATCTGATTATCCCAACGATTGAATTAGTGAATCGTGAATTGTAAAGTAATCAAAGTGAAGCTCAGCAGATATTAGTATGTATTAGCAGGTTGTGTCTGAGGATTCTAAAGAAGTTGAAATTTTTTATTCAGTCATGTTACTGTTGTTTGTTAAAATGCAAGAACCTTTGGCAAGGATGATAAGAGACTTTACGCTGGTGATTTCTTATATGGAGAGAGATAATGTTTGTGTGAGAGGCTAATTATTCAGATTCTATTTTGGAAAATGGAAAGCTTATGTGTTTGCCAGGAAAATGGAACAAATATTGTGTTCTAGAAGAAATAATGCTGGTTGGGAAGAGAGAATAATATAGTAAAACTTAATTTTGGCAATATGAAAGCATAACTGAGGAGTATTAGGTCTGCAAACTAAAACTTCCATATTTTGCTTGTAGAAATGATGGAGAGAGAAGATGACAAAGTTCTTCCAATTTTTCATTATCTTCTTCATTAAAACATGCCATGGAATCTGACATACTTTTTATATTTAACCAGATTTGGGAAAAGAAGGGGAAAAAAATATAAACTTGAAAAAGGAAACATTGAACCCTAATATGATACTTTGATTTAACATTGCTTAATGTGGAAAAAAAGTCATAATTTTGGAAAACGAAAATTTGTATGAGACCATTGAGAAGCCTTTGTTAACAATATCCAGTTATAATTTTCTTTCTTTTAGACAACAGGGCTGCTTTAAACTTCACATCTGCATCCTGTAATTATTTTTTCGGGTTTTTTTTTTCCCCCTATCTTGTAAATTATGAGTTGCTACTGCTATGTAGTTTTGAGAAAAGAAGATGATGGAGAATGAGGCAAACCCTTGTATCAGCAAGACAACTCGTTTGCCACGGAAACGTTTTTATCGGGCACGAGCTCACAGCAATCCGCTAAGTGATTCCCACTTCCCTGTGCCTATCTCCCCTTGCCATGTTGACTCTTTCCTTCATTTCCCTCAACTGTTTCGATCATCCGATCAATTTGACAATTCCAAGAAGATCCAATTTGCAGATATTGGGTGTGGTTTTGGAGGACTCCTAATAAGTCTTTCAACCCTATTCCCTGACACCCTGATGATCGGGATGGAGCTGAGGGACAAAGTGACGGATTATGTCAAGGAACGGGTTTTAGCTTTGAGGGTAGCACATCTTGGTCAGTACCAGAATGTATCAGTGGTTAGAACTAATTCCATGAAATACATTCCGAATTACTTTGAGAAAGGACAGTTATCGAAGATGTTTTTCCTGTTCCCTGATCCTCACTTTAAAGAGAAGAATCATCGGCGTCGTGTGATCAGCCCACACTTGCTAGATGAATATGCTTATGTTCTTGGAGTTGGCGGGATTATATATACGATTACGGATGTGGAAGAACTTGGGGAGTGGATGAAGGCCTGTTTGGAGGGGCACCCTATGTTTGAAGCTCTTACATATGAAGAACTTGAAGCTGATCCAGTTGTGAAGCTCTTGAGTGGTGCCACTGAGGAAGGACAGAAGGTTGCACGGAATGGGGGACAAACTTTCCAAGCAATTTTTAGACGCATCATGCTGTCTGTTTGATCTGAGTAGCACCATACAAACAAAATAAAAACATACAGAATCTTCGTCTAGAATAATGTAGCAGGTTTAGGTCCTCTCATTTTAAAATCGAAAAAGCCCATTAGAATAGCTTCTATTTCTAAGAATGCCCTTGCCACATCATTTTTTAGATTAATTCTGTATAACAGTTTTGTTTGTAGATCATTTTCCCTTTGATTTTGATAGATAAAAAAGTTGGGAACTATTGTGTATAATGCTCTTCAATTTTGACAGTTCAAGCCAATTTTGTAGCATGGTATGGTCTAAATCAATTTTCATGTTGATCTTCTAGTCTCTTGAAACTTTAATTTGAGTAGCTTGTTTGGTTCCAGTTTTTAAAAATATTTATTTTTTTATGTTTCGTATTTTAATGTTTTCAATAAATTTTTTTAATATTTTGAGCATTTTTTTTAAAAAAATTTTAGACACACCTAATATAAATACATTTAAAAAGTATAATATTTATGAAAAAAATCTTTAAAAAATATACTAAATACCAAAAAATACAAAAAAAAAATGAAAATTCAGTATATTTTCGTATTTTTGTGTATTTATTAATTTTTTAAAATATTTTTTCACAAATATTTTACTATTTTAGATACATCTAAAGAAGGTGCATCTAAAAAAGTAAAAAAATTACTTAAAATTCAAAAATATTCACTAAAAACAAAAAAATGCAAAAAACAAGAAAACTTAAAATGCACTTTTTTCAATTTTCTTGTTATCAAAAAAATTAAGGAAAATGATTTTCCCCTCGAAATTTGTCCCCCCGAACAGCTCGAAATTTAGAAGAGAAAGAGAAAGAGAGAAAGAAAGAGAAGAGAGGGGAAGAAGAGATGGCAGCTCGTCGTCGCAGCCCCGCCTCCGTCTGCCATCGCCTTCACCTTCACCTCTGCCTCCGCCTCCGATTGTTGCAGCCCCGCCTCTGCCTCCGCCTCTATAGCGATCCCGATTTTCCCTACAGTGTTTATTGTATTCCGGACTCGGTTCCGTGGATGTGTGTTGTGTCTTTATCGCATCTTCGTCCTTTAATTCTTTATATTTGAGTTTGGGATGTGTTTGGCAAATTTGAAATAGGTTGGTTGTGTTTAGTAACCAAGAGTTGATGCGCAGATTTTGGCCTTCACGCTCAAGCAGGGCTTTTGACGCTTGAGCAGGCCCTTTGCTTTTGTTCCTCCGCTCGAGCAGGGAGTTTGACGCTCAAGCGAGATTTTTCAACCCTCAGTACTTTTCCTTGCAGGTCATCGGACGCTCAAGCATCCACTTTCACGCTCGAGCGGGGACCTTCGTCTGCAGAACTTCTGGAAGTGTGCATTCGACGCCCGAGTGTCACTTTTCACGCTCGAGCAGGAGTCTGTGTCTGACGCTCGAGCGGGGCGTTCCACGCTCGAGCAGGCTGTGTAGTATATCAATCCGTGGGGAAGCTTCTTTTAATCACTTTTTCGACTCTCTCTCTCTCTCTCTAGCTTTTCAAAACCCAAACTTGAGAGCTTCTCACTCTAGACTACACATTCTCTCTTCGAAATCATCTAGTTTTAGTGATCTTCTACCCTAGTCCCTTTGTAAAAAGTGTGGAGCTTGGCGTGGCCTTTGTTTTGATCCAAGAAATTTGGTGTTTGGAGTATTTTGAGTTTTCTTCTTCTTCTCCTTTGAGCTCTGAAATTTGAGATATGGACTACTACTCATATTTATGGTCTATGACATAAACATGTAGTCATTTTGATTTAATGTTGAAGTTTGAAAATTTTGGATGTTAGGGTTTCAAAATGTATAAAGAAGGGTTTTGTTCTTTTGACCCATACATGTGTATTTTGGGTCTTAAAATGAGATTATTGATGTTCAGTGTTGATATTTGAACCTTTGGGTCAATGTTGAGAGAAGGGGGAGAAAAGCCCTAATTTATTATGATGAATTAATTTGGGAAAGTTATGGAAATATGAAATTGAGTTGGAAATAATGAAATTGGGAAATTATGAGATTTAATGGTGGGGTTGGATTGATTAATCACTCACCTTTGAAATTGTAGATAATTTATCTGTTTGATAATTTATTGTCTGTTTAGAAATAACTGTTTTGGGCTATCGGTGGAGGATAGTCTTGATTGTTGTAGACACTGCATGATAACTAATCAATTGAATATGTCATTGAATATGACAGATGGAATAACACATTGAATATGTGCTTTGCTTGATCATTATATATGATAAGTGTTTAAATACATTGTATATGTATGTCGTTTTGGAGGAGATAGGGGATATACTCCTAAACCGGATTTGGGAGGAGATAGGGGATGGACTCCAGTGATAACTAAGTTGGCCGGAGTGTCTAGGGTGAAAGTCCCGAAATCCTAATTGCGTTTGCTAGATGAATTGAAGTATTGAAATGATCATAATATGAGTCGTAGTCTCATTTGAAATTGAATTGTTGAAGTATTGTTGATATGAGTTGTAGTCTCATTATGAACTGTCTGGCTGAATAGAGAACCATATCTATGAATTAGTTTGGTTAATGAAATGGAAAGAGATATATGTTGGTTTATATGAGTTAAACATTTATCAAATGCCAATGTTTTAGTTATTGCTCATATTATGTTTAGCATATCTCTACTGGGCGTTGGCTCACCCTATATGGGATATCATTTTCAGGTTCAGGTATTATGCCGCCTCCAAGGCCTTAGCTTGGATGGTTTTGGGAGTTAAAGACTCTTTTGGTTGATTTACTATTTTGATGATACATGTAAATTTAAGCCAAGGGCTTATTTGTGTAGAGAGTTAAAACTCTTCTTTTGTTATAACCAAATGTTGACTTGGAAAGTTGTAAGCCTACAGGACATTTACTTTTGTTGTCAACATGTACTACTTTTTGTAAGAATACTCTGATGAATGGAAATATGCCTTATTCTCTTGTCTATGAATATCATGAATGTTGGGTTTATATGCATTATTTTGAGGGCGTGACAGCCTCCGCCCCTGCCTCTGCCTCTGCCTCCGGCCCCCCCCCCCCCGCCCCCACCTCCGCCTCCGCCCACGCCCCCTGCCTCTGCCTCCGCCTCTTCTTCTTTCTTCCTTCTTTCTTCTTCTTCTTCTTTTTTGATTGAAAAAAAAATTTTAAAAAAAAAATTTCAAAACGACAAAACGACGTCGTTTTGAATTCAGGGGATTCAGGCGCCCTCTCTTTCGAGCTACGTAACATGATTCAAAAATTAATTTTCAAATTTTTTAACAAATACTTCAAGGAAATGATGACTTTTAAAAGTAAACCTAAAAATATGAAAATCTGCTAGTTGTGACAAATAATACTTTAATGAAAAAACCTTTTTTTGATTTTTCATTCAAGTACTTGGTGAAAATGAAGATGAAGACTAACATAAACACTTAAATAGATTTGCGAATTTAAAACCTGTACTTCAAATGAAGACGACCATTGCAAGTAGAGCAGTATTTTCAAAGAAAATTCTTCTTTTCATTTTCATTGATGGCATGATATTAAAAAGGAAAAAAAAAATTATATATATATAATCTAACGTGAATTGACTTGCAAATTTGAAACCTGCACCTCAAATGAAGATGACCATTGCAAGTAGAGCAGTACTTCCAAGGAAAATTCTTCTTTTCATTGATGGCATGATATTAAAAAGGAAAAAAAAAAATATTGTGTGTGTCAATTTCCGACCACACTGCCAAATTAATACTTAGCTGGAAAGCACTGGCAGAATAGATTAGTCCCAAACTACCTGCAACAGAAAGAAGAGATTCTGACGGTGGTTCGTCCACCCGGGGGCACTCCGATGATTAAGTCAATTATCTCTCAAAGATAGCAAAAGAGCTTAACTCACTGTTCAGAATATAAATTGCGTACCTTAGACCCATGGGGGTGTCTCCCTTTTATAGCCAATACAATCCTAGTCCCAATAGAAGCCTAGCTCTATTGGACTTAGGATTATTGCTAATCTTGGACTCCTAGTAGGATTGGGATAAACTCTCTAAGAGTCTTATCCTTATCCAAACTGAAGTCTCGTTCAAGCCAGGACTCTTGTCCCTTATTTGCTTATCCCAAACTCCGATATCTTCGGAGATAACCTCGGCGTCATGACCATGACACGTGGCACCTCGGCTGACACTTCGGCGTCACCTTGGCCATGTGTTGGCACTCAGAAAATATATCTTCACAACTGCCCCCTAGGTTCTATTACCTCGGCATCCTGAGGTGATGGAATCTATATCGTCATATCGTACATCATGCCGGCTATCTTGCTCTATCATCCATTACCGAGGTCATAATACGTCGGCTCAATATGACCAAAAACTTACAGTCTACTTTCACCAATGCCACAAAATCATTAACCAAGTTTGTTCAAGTTTCTCAACTGAGATCATCCTCCAAGCCGAGGTTCTACTCCGTTAAATCGAGAATTCTAAGAGCTTCAACACGCATATGAGTTGTCACACATGACTACTCAACCGTTCTTACACGTATCTCTATCTTTTTGGGCCGTACCCGACATGCGCCACTAAGTCGCATTGCTCTTGCGTGCGTCGTCTGACACGCACGTCGTTTTAGGCACATTAATTGCCTTTTTGCCGCCGTTTTGTGTTTCAACAAAACTTTCTTCTTCTCTCTTCGTCGTTTCACCTTTGCATCCTCATTCCCGTGCAAGCTCTCTTTCTTCGCTCTCCCATACCTACCATTGATTCAAGCGTTCGAGCTCTGCAACTTGCTTCATTCACCTCCTCCGACGAGATTTTTACCGCTCCGTCGCTTTTGCAACCATCGTCTGACTTCGGCGATCCTCACACCGCCTCACTTTCTCTAGTAAGCCACTGTTCCTCCTGGTTTCAGTTCTTGATTTACTTCGAACTCTGTCATATTTGCGATGAACTTGCTCATGTCTTCTAATTGTTTAATCTGTACTTCGATTTCCACCATGTGTTTGAGCATGTTTACTTCGTCATTCTATTTTTTGCCCAATCCTTTCTTGAATACTCACATTGCTTACATATCTGTTGATTTTTGCCACTGTTCTTGGCTTCACACACCTGCAAACGCTTTACCACTGTGTTCTTGATGATTCATCACTGTTCTTGACTCTGAATCGCATTCTGCTTCTTCTATTTGCCATGTTTTTTTTCTAGATTCTTGCCTTCAATCTTCACTTGTCTAGACTTAGGATTGGGATTTTGTCTATAGAACTCACGAACTTTAGGAAAAACTGACACGAATTCCCTTTAGATCCATACAAACTCTTACCATAGTACAATTTTAGGTTTTAGCCGAGGTCCCTTAAACCCTTCCAAAACACTTCTTTCTGAAATCCAACTCCTCCAATTAAGCAGACGTCATGGATATGTGGAAGCATAGGGTAGACACCCCAACTAAGTTAGAGTACTTCAGACAGGAGTTTTCCATTCCTGCCGATGTCCACCTCAGGTTGGCAGGGGAGGAGGATTCCATTATGCCCGACGTGAACCTCATGCCTTTCCCAGTAGTGGCCTTTATCGAGTGTGGACTTAGGTTTCCACTTGACACCCTTTTCCGAGAAGTCCTCCACTACTACAAATTGAACCCAATGCAACTTGCCATCAACTCTTATCGAGTTATCAATGGTATAATCGCCTTACCCAAGAAACAAAATACTAGGGTTACCCTTGCCGACATCCAGTACTGCTACACTATGTGTCGCCTAAAATCGGCAAAAGGCCACATCTATTACCTCAAGCCGAGGTCCACGAAGTACAAGCTTATTGCCGACCTCCCAAACTCAAACAAGGGTACTGGAGACGATTACTTCATCGTCTTGGGCAACTGAGAATTTCAACCAAACGATGACCTCCACCTTTATCCCTTAAGCCGAACAGTTTTCAGGGAATGAGATGGTAAGAGCCAAGTGCCACATTTCCTTGCTTTTTTCCCAAGTTTTCAATACTTTGTTCTAACGTTGTGCTCTTCTTTTTGCAGTTCTTCCATAACCACCAAAGGGCTTTCGCAAGTCCTTCTTTCCCAGTAAGGACTTGAAGAAGCTACTGGATCTGCCAGTTCACAAGCGGAGAGCTCTCTTGCTTTTGAACTTTATCCCGACCTACAAGTCGGTGCTTCCCGACGTCCCAAAGAGGAAGAAAAGCAATTCTCTCCCTTCCGCCACAACTCCTCCAACAGCCTCATTATCTCGGCCAGATCAAGGATCGACCTCTGATCCAGCAGAGCAACCGTCAACCTCAGCTCCATATCTGATCCCACCATCTCAATGCCAACGCCGTCGTAGAACTACAATTGTCGCCGAGATGGGTCGTAAGAAGGCTGTCGCTGAAGATCTTCTGGCCGACATCCTTGACTCAGTTGACGCTCAACCAGCACAAACCCAGCCTCAACCAAAGTCAAAGCCAAAACGTCTGAAGAAGGCTCAGCCCAAGGCAACGGTGACTCAGATTGACACTGAGGACACCTTGCTAATTTCTAAATTGGCCGAGAGTGAGAAAACCCCTTCTGCTGCCGAGAAGAGGCCCACCGAGGCCCAACCATCTGAATCTACTAGATCAAAGAGGCCGAAGTCGTCCTCTGCGATCACCTCGGGGCCATTAAAACATGATTCCCCTTGGGCCCCGCCAATCACAATCGACGACAAGCCAGTTAAGGCTGGTGATAGCACCAACGACATTGAGGTCGGCGTTGCCCTCTCCACCACCTTGCTTCTGCCCAAGGATCTTAATCGTAACGCTCAGATGAGCGAATACGAAAATTTTGCTCTGATGCTGTAGCATTCCGTTCAAGTAAGTTCTTTACACTTGGTATTTTCTTTCTTTTTCTTTTTATACTTAGAGAATTTTCTAATAACTTCTGCTTTGTCCATTTTCCTTCAGGCAATCCAGCACGCCCACTCCTTCTCAATGCAATCTTTTGAGACAAGAAAGGAGTTGGCCGACAAGACTAGGGAGGTTGCTAGTTTGCAAAGGGCCGCTAAGAAGACTGAGGCCAAAATGAAGACTTTATCAGACCAGGCCGAGGAAGCCATTAAGGCTAAAGATGAGGCCGAGGAACAAGCAGATGCTGTAGAGGCCATCGCCAAAGTCTCACGCCGCAAAAGAAAGAGGCCGAAAAGAAAGAGGCGAGGCCAAGATGGCTGAGGCCCAAAAGGAACTTCAACATGCCCTGGCCACAAAAGAGGCCGAGATCAAGGCCGCTGATGAGAGGGCGTATGCTGAGGGGGCGGCTGACGTCAAGGAGGACTACAAAAAGCAAGTGAAGCAGGCATGCAACAAGGGTTTCACCCTTGGTTGGATGGCTGCCCTCAAAAAGCTTGATGTCCCCGAGGACTCCCCCCTCAAGAATACCGACGTCCTCCTCCTTCCATTCCCCCCTACTCTAAGCCAATCTGAAGACAATTCTGAGTCTGAGGAGGAAGCTTTAGTGAGGAAACCGAAGGAAGCTGCTGGGGCCAAGTCCCCTACTCCAAATGAGCAAGTCCTAGACTTGACTCTAGACGAGGAGGGTGAGGTCCCCAAAAATGACACTCTTGAGAAGACAACATCGGTCGTGCCCATTGCCGACAAGAGCATCGACCAGACTCTCAAAGAGATCGATGCCGAGCTCGCTGCTGAGAAGGACGCCGAGAATAATTCTCAAATGTCTTCGGAGCCCCATCCTACTGCTGATGCCCAATAGTCTTGGTTTTTGCCTTTGTATTTAGTACTTTGCCTTACTTTTGAATTAATGTAAGCTTGGATCTGGCCGAAGTGCCACTTTTGTAATTTCTAAACAACTACTCTTTTGGTTGGCCGAAGTGCCCTCTTCTTCTGAATGTTAATACAACTTCTTCTCTTGAATGCTTGTATCTTTGTCTTCCTTTTACTGTCTTGTATGATTCTATACTTAGAATAATTTGGATGTCTTCAAAATACACCTTATCTATGCGATCTTCTCGGGGTGAAATACCTCGGTTATACCCACCAACGGTTTATCTCGGCAAGTACATAAGTACTTCCTTTAACTTGTAAATTTCAACAAGTATTTAAACCAATCTTTCTTTGTCATAACTTTGGTTTCAACTTGTAAATTTAAAATTTCAACAAGTGTTAAACATGTTCTCGGTTTAACTTCAATTTGTAAACTTAAATTTCAACAAGCGTATTACCTTAGTTTAACTTCAACTTGTAAACTTAAGTTTCAACAAGTGTTAAACATGACCTCGGTTTAACTTCAACTTGTAAACTTAAATTTCAACAAGTGTTAAACATGACCTTAGTTTAACTTCAACTTGTAAACTTAAGTTTCAATAAGCGTTAAACTTGACCTCAGTTTAACTTCAACTTGTAAACTTAAAATTTCAACAAGCGTTAAACATAACCTTAGTTTAACTTAAACTTGTAAACTTAAATTTCAACAAGCGTTAAACATAACTTTAGTTTAACTTCAACTTGTAAACTTAAGTTTCAACAAGCGTTACACTTGACCTCAGTTTAACTTCAACTTGTAAACTTAAAATTTCAACAAGCGTTAAACATAACCTCGGTTTAACTTCAACTTGTAAACTTAAGTTTTAACAAGCGTTAAACATGACCTCGGTTTAACTTCAACTTGTAAACTTAAATTTCAACAAGCGTTAAACTAATTTTAGTTTGTAAATTCTACCTTTCCAGGAACCATTTCCCAACTTTGCCCCCTAATGTGAATTTAAGTTCCACTTGGGTTCTCATTATGCATGTGTGTTCTAGAGACATTGTCAAGTATCTTCTCAGTCACAAGTATAAAAAATCAAGCTAAAACTTTTTATTACTTCGGCTAATAACAAAAAACAAGAAAGTCTAATGATAAAAAAATTTCAGATTGCAAGTATTTCAGGGCCTTGGCAACTCTTTCCCTCCATTATCTTCAAGTCGATATGCCCCATTGCCCAATACCGAGATGATTCTATAGGGTCCTTCCCAATTTGGGCCAAGCTTGCCTTCTCTGGGATCCTTTTTGTTGCCGACAACTTTTCTCAGGACGAGGTCACCAACTTGGAACTCTTGTGGGTTCACCTTTTTATTATAAGCCCTGGCAAACTGCTGCTGGTATGTCCCCAGCTGAATTGCTGCTTTCTTCCTTTTCTCTTCTAGAAGATCCAGATCTCGGGCTAAAAATACATCATTAGTTCCATTCTTCACTACCTGGGTTCTGATCCTTGGGATGTCGACCACCAATGAAATGACTGCTTCTGTGCCATAAGTCATGGCAAACGGGGATTCCCCTGTTGATCTTCTCGGCGTAGTTCGATATGCCCAGAGTACACTGGGCAATTCATCTACCCACTTTCCCTTTGCTGCTTGCAGTCTCTTCTTTATCTCATCCAAGATAACTTTGTTGGACGCTTCTGCTTGTCCATTGCTTTGAGAAAAACTTTGCGTCGAAAAGTAATTCTTGATTTTGAACTTTGCACAGAAGCTTTTGATTAGCTTACTGTCAAATTGTGTTCCATTGTCTGCAACTATTGCTCTTGGAATCCCAAACCTGGTAATGATGTTCTTCCAGATGAAGTTCTTTACATCAATGTCTCGAATCTTGGCAAGGGGTTCAGTTTCTACCCACTTGGTGAAATAATCTGTTGCCACTAGTAAGTACTTCCTTTGTCCAGTTGCTTGAGGTAGTTTTCCGACAAGATCCATGCCCCATTGCGCAAATGGCAAGGACTGGATACTGGGTTCAAGTCGGCTGCTGGTTGATATATCAGATGCAAACCTTTGGCACTTCTCACACTTCTTCACATAAGCTTCGATATCTTTCTGCATATAGGACCACCAGTACCCTTGAGTAATGGCCCTGTGGGCAAGTGACCTGCCCCAAGCGTGGCTTCCACATATTCCTTCATGTATCTCGTACAGAAAATCTTCAACCTGTGTAGGATGCACACACCTTATAAGGGGTCTAGTAAATGATCTTCTGTAGAGGTGTCCTTCTGGGGTCAAACTGAATCTTGCCGACTTCAGTCTGATCTTGTGCGCTTCTTTTCGGTTATCGGGCAGCTTCCCGTCTTTAAGGAATGCTATTATTGCATCTATCCAACTTGGTCTCATCTTCACACACATTGCTTCGCGCTCTGTGTTTAGTGGTTCTATGCTTGGACCAGGCAAGTAGTCAACCATTATCGTCCTTGCCTTTCCAGGTTGTATTGCACTAGCCAGGTTGGCCAAGGCATCAGCGTGACTGTTATCATCTTAGCTAACCTGCTGTAGTCGGCAATTTTGAAATAAGGACACCAATCTGTCGACCTCCTTTACGTAAGCCGACATCCTTTCGTCTCCGACTGCGAACTCGCTTGTTGTCTGGTTGACTATAAGCTGAGAGTCACAGAAGACTATCACCTCATCTGCTTCTACTACTACTGCCAGTTTCAGTCTTGCAATCAGTGCTTCATACTCTGCTTCATTGTTTGAGGCCTTGAAACCCAAACGAATGGATTGTTCTAGTATCTGTCCATCTAGAGATACCAGTATTACTCCTACCCCCGCCCCTTGTCGGTTTGAACTCCCATCAACAAACAGTCGAAAGGAGTCGCCGATGTGTAAATGCTGCAGGGCCTGAGTTTTTCTTCCTTCCTTTGTTCTGTTGCCCTCGGCTGGGCTCCTCTTTGTTCACTTGGACATCGTTCACCTCGGCTCAACAGAGCCCGATGTACGATAGCTCCTGGTGTGAACTCGGCCACGAAGTCGGCCAAAACTTGGCCTTTGATTGTTGTTCTGGGTCTGTATTCTAGGTCATATTGGCCCAAGGCCACTGCCCATCTGGCTATTTTGCCTGTCAGATCTCCCTGCTGGTTTCTGCATCAGCCAGGGTTTTGCTTACGTAGTAAACAACCATTTGTTCTCCTTTTTCTTCTCGGATTACCACTGCACTTACCGCATGTTCCGAAACTGCTAAGTACAGGAATAGCTCTTCTCCAGGTTCTGGGTTTGAGAGAACTGGAGCCGTAGTCAAATACTTCTTCAAGTCGGCCAAGGCATTTTCGCACTCTTCTGTCTATAAGAAGTCTGTGGCCTTCTTCACTAAGCTGAAGAAGGGTTTGCATCTGTCAGAACTTCTGCTTATGAACCTATTCAGGGCTGCAGCCCTTCCAGTCAACATCTGTACTTGCTTCGCCGATGTTGGGCTTTTTAGTCCTAGGATGGCCTTGATCTGATCTGAGCTGGCCTCAATGCCCCTTCTGGTCACCAAGTATCCCAAGAACTTACCAGATCCAACTCCAAATGCACACTTCGATGTATTGAGTCGGAGCCGATATGTTTTTAGGATGTCAAAGACTGCCTTTAAGTCTTCCAGATGGTCCTTAGGTTCCTTGGTCTTCACGACCATGTCATCGATGTATACCTCCACTGTTCGGCCAATTAGGTGTCTGAACATCTTGGTTACCAATCTCTAGTAAGTTGCTCCTGCATTTTTCAACCCAAAAGGCATCACTCTATTGCAATACAGCCCTTTTGGGGTGATAAACGCAGTCTTCTCCTCATCTGGGGGGTACATGGCTATCTGATGGTACCCCCTGTAGGCATCCAGGAAGCTCATCCTTCCATGCCCTCTCGAATGGCTTTGGCCTCCAGAAGTCTGTCTACTTCTTCATTCATTACCTCAACATGCATCAACGTCGGTCTTCTTGCTCGTTGGATTATAGGTTTGGCCGATCTGTCTACGTTCAGTTTATGGCAAGTGACCTCAGGGTCAATACCAGGCATCTCGTAAGGCGTCCAAGCAAATACCTTAATGTTTGCTCTCAAGAAAGCCTCCAGTTCTTTTTCCTCTTCCTCGGTTAAGCTCGAGCCAAGAAGGAAGAAGCATTCCTCATCCCTTTGCTGCACAAGGATTTTCTTCAAGGCTTCTTCACTCTTCTCGGTTGGCTCTTTGCCGACGTCATCTAGGACTTCTACGTCCTCATCTTCGATCTCTACTGTCTCTGGTTCTCGTATGCTGCAAGTGGATTTCATTGCTGCCATGGAGCAGTTCTTTGCCTGCAGCTGATCCCCTCTGACCTCCTCTATCCCATGCTTTGTTGGGAACCGCAATAGCTGATGCAACGTTGAGGGAACAGCCCCCATTACATGCAGCCATGGCCTTCCCAAGATAGCATTGTAGGGGGAGGGTGTGTCGATTATGGTAAATTCTGTTTTTATCTTTTTGGTGCCAGCCTGCACCTCCAAGCTTGCTGATCAGAGTGGCTACGTCGGCGTTCCATTGAACCCCACCATTGGGCTGTTGGACTACTCCATATCGTCTGGGTAAAGGCCAAGCTCCTTGTAACACCTGACATACATGATGTCACAAGAGATGCCTTGGTCAATTAGGATGCGCTTCACTTGGCACTCCCCAACCTAGAGGGATACTACCAAGGCATCGTTGTGTGGATGCTGCACCATCTCAAGGTCGGCTTCAGTAAAGGACACTACTGGTCCCTGGAACTCCTTGGCCCGAGGTCTTTTCTCCCGGACCTGGTACACATGCTGCAAGTGCTTTACCTTCTGGGTCTCCCCCCTTATTTCGTTTTCGTTGACCTTCGAGTGAATTACATTAATTACCCAAGGTCCGCCTGCCTGCGGTTGTTGTGTTAGAGGAGGTGGAGCTACTGGTGCCTGAGGTAGTCTTGCTTGCTCTTCCCTTGTCCTGGCTTCATCTACAAGGTCCCTTAAATGGCCTTGCCTTACCAGGTCTTCCAGGTGTGCTTTCAGGGCTCTACAGCCCTGAGTCAGATGCACATCTTCATTGTGGTAAGCACAATGCTTACCAAGGCTTCTTCCCATAAACTCTCCTGGTACCCTTGCTGGTGCTCTGAAATAGGGCTGGGTTTGGATTTTCTCCAAGACTTTGTAAACCGGAATTTGGAATATAGTTGTGATTGCCTGTGCAGCCCTCAGTCCTATCTCTTGCTTGTTGGATCCATTGTTACCTCGGCCTCGCTTCGGCGAGCCGTTTCCTTTCTCTTGCTTTGTTTCCTTAGTCCCTGGCGTGTCTTCCTTGGCTCTAGCATATTTCTCAATTCTGGCCATGAGCTCTTCCATGCTTTTTGGAATGTCTTTGCCAATGACTTTCGTAGTGGACAATCATCTTTTAAGCCGTTCTTGAAAGACACGACCGCCACCTCTTGGTTGCACTCGGGTATTCGGTTGAATACCTTATAATACCTTTGGCATAAGCTCTCAGGCCTTCGTCTTTGCCGATTTTCAGAGCCATCAGGGCGTCTACCCTTAACGGCTATAGTTTGATTGTCACAAACCTGGCCACAAACATCTCGGTCAGGCCTTCCCAGGTTTTTGCAGTTCTTTTTGGTAACTTGTGAAACCAGTCTGATGCAATTTCTCCGAAGGATGAGGAGAACACCTTGCAAAGCAACGGCTCGTTCCCGGTGTATAACGCCATCGAGTTCAGGTACAAGTCGACGTGAAAGTTGGGGTCCGACTTCCCGTCGTAGATCTGGAATCTCGATATGCTAAACCTCTTCGGGGCTTCGAATTTGTCCAATTATATCGAGAATTGTGTTCTCCGCTTGACCGGGGAGGTTACGTCGGCATTTTGTTGCCTTCTCTGTAGGTAATCCCTTAGGTCCTCCTTGGTGCGACCAGGAGCTCGGCTATCTCCTGACTCAACCTTTTAGGTGCACTACTCTCAGCTTCGTTGTGAGCCCTCTTCGACCTTTCTCCATTAGTTACGTCGAAGCACAACTCCTGCCTTTGAACATGCCGATGTTCTTTGGAGTCTGCTTCCTTGGTGTGATGTGTCCTTCGAGATTCTTCCCTTCTCGACTCTCCTCGCCCGACCTCCCTTGAAGGCCGGTGAGAGTGTTTTTCGCTCTTGGTGTGCTGGGAGGCTACAGGGATTGTTTTCTACCCTCCCTTCTGGGCATTGGCCGCTGGAATCGGCGTGTCCTGCAACGGGAATGGTGGCTGCATGACGTTGTTTTGCATCATGAAATTGACGACCGATTGCAGGTCTGCCAATTTGTTTGCCATCCCCTTCATCTCATCGTCCCTTCGTAGGCATCTATCCTTCTATACCTGAAGGTCGTCCTCGTTGTAATACTCGCTTTGGTCCGTTTTCTTTGGTACGTCGCCTTCCTGGCTGACGTCCTTTCCTCCGTGATTCTGATCACGAGTCGCTTCGTTGCAGTTGTCTTCTTCGACGTCAAGGTCAACAGGTTTCCCACTCCTAATAGGAGTGTCATCCCCAATCTTCTCTTTTTGTCCGTTGTTGGCCATCTATTCTCCTTTCTTTCCCAAAGACGGCGCCAAATTGTGTGTGTCAATTTCCGACCACATTGCCAAATTAGTACTTAGTTGGAGAGCACTGGCAGAATAGATTAGTCCCGAATAACTTGCAACAGAAAGAAGAGATTCCGACGGTGGTTCGTCCACCCGGGGGCACTCCGATGATTAAGTCAGTTATCTCTCAAAGATAGCAAAAGAGCTTAATTCACTATTCAGAATATAAATTGCGTACCTTAGACCCATGGGGGTGCCTCCCTTTTATAGCCAATACAATCCTAGTCCCAATAGAAGCCTAGCTCTATTGGACTTAGGATTATTGCTAATCTTGGACTCCTAGTAGGATGGTTTATAACTCTCTAAGAGTCTTATCCTTACCTAAACTGAAGTCCCATTCAATCCAAGACTCTTGTCCTTTATCTGCTTATCCCGAACTCCGATATCTTCGGAGATAACTCGGCCTATCCGAGAAACTTTGGCATCATAACCAGGACACGTGACACATCAGCTGACACTTCGGCGTCACCTTGGCCACGTGTTGGCACTCAGAAAATATGTCCCCACAAAGATATATATAATATATATATATAATCTAACGTGAATAGACTGGGTTAGGGATGCTGCTGTGAGCTAATGCGGTACCGTTTTGCTCTGTTTACTGTTTTTTCTTCTTTTTTTTGGTCCCATAGAAAATAGTTTGAATAATGTTCCACTTAGTTTTTTTTTTTTTTTTATCATGAAATATAATAACAATATATGAATGACATGATATTTAAATTATTTATGTGTAATTTAATAATCTTAATCCTAT
>JAPPVO010000014.1:168731584-168960038 GCA_030407325.1 Camellia japonica | reverse complement strand
AACGCCCTTCTAAAAATTGAATTGAAATCAATGCACATAATAGTCCATTCACTCTCCTCGAAATGATGGAGGGGTTGGTGTCCAATTTAAAATGGCCCATTCCCTTTTGAATGGACCATTTTACCCTTGATTTTTGTTCAATTTCTTAACCGGCATTATCAATTAGATTAAATTGACACTACGTGAAAAAATTAAAGGGTGTAAAATTGATACAATTATAACTATAGGGACCAAATTGACACAACAGTCAAATTACAAAGACCACATATAATTTTCCCTAATTTTTATTGTCCTTCATTGTTCCACTATATTTGTCAATCCATTACATGATGGAAGGGAGTATTTTATGATGACAAGAAATGGGTTGGAGTTTGTTGCACTAAAAAATTGACGCAAATCTTAATCAAGAAGTGACTCAAAACAAGTAACTCTTTTAGGCTGGCTGAAAAGAAAAGGTTTGAATATTTACTTACCATAAAATCTGTACTAACACAGGTATTAAGTATCCCAATTCGATCCTCATCTGACAAATCTTCACTCTTAGTCTTTTGGTAGAGATACCATACCATGTCACTATGTCCTAACAAAGCAGCCATATACAGTGGTGTCATTCCCTGGCTACCACGGAACATTGGCAGGCGTTCGTTCTTGTTAATCATCACTTCAGCAATTCTCACAGTTCCAGCAGCAGCCGCAAAACATAGGGCAGTGTTCCCATTACTGTTTTGAAGTTCCAAGTCTTCAGGATTCATCAGTCCCACCAACTCCTCCACAAAGTGAATGCGCTTCGCGGCTGCTGCAATGTGAAGTGCAGTTTGAAGCTTGAATAATCAGCTTAGGGTATGATGTAAAATCATCCCTTATTTATAGATGAAATTAGGGTTTACAAGAGAGACAAGAAGGGCCCTGAGGGCATAAAATAATACAACCACTAAGATAATCCAACTTTCGGTGATTAAAGAAAAGGAACACTTTTGGCTAAATCTATTATATGTTAACACTCCCCCTCAAGCTGGTGCGAAGATATCTTTCATGCCCAGCTTGCCTAATATGTCATGAAATGGTTTATTCCCAACCCCCTTGGTGAGAATGTCAGCAAGTTGTTCACCAGACTGGACAAAAGGAGTACAAATGGTACCACTAGTGAGTTTCTCCTTAATGAAGTGGCGATCAATCTCAACATGTTTTGTCCTGTCATGTTGAACTGGATTGTGAGCGATGTTGATGGCGGCCTTATTATCACAGTATAACCGCATGGAGTCCTTCTGATCGATACCTAGATCACTCAACAATAACTTGATCCATAAAAGTTCACACACACCTTGTGCCATAGCTCTAAACTCAGCTTCTGCGCTTGACCTGGCAACCACATTCTGTTTCTTACTCCTCCAAGTAACTAGGTTGCCTCCAACAAATGTGCAATACCCTGAAGTCGATCTCCTATCAGTTACTGATCCAGCCCAGTCAGCATCTGTATAGGCTTCCACACGAAGATGATCATACTTTGAAAAATAAAGACCCTTACCAGGGGCAGACTTCAAGTACCTCAAGATTCTCATGACAGCCTCAAGGTGAATCTGATGAGGAGCATGCATAAACTGACTAACCACACTGACAGCAACAGCAATATCAGGACGAGAGTGAGATAGGTAAATGAGTTTTCCTACTAATCGCTGATAGCTCCCCCTATCAACAACTTCTCCTCCTTCATCATCCCCCAATTTCTGATTAGGTTCCAGTGGAGTGGCACATGCCTTGCAGCCAAGCATCCCAGTTTCCTTCAACAGGTCAAGCACATATTTTCTCTGTGAGATAAATATCCCATCCTTAGAGCGAGCAACTTCAATTCCCAGAAAATACTTCAAGCTTCCCAAGTCTTTGATTTCAAACTCATTAGCTAAATATTTCTTCAACAGAGGTATTTCTCATTATCATTGCCTGTAAGAACTATGTCATCTACATAAACAATAAGTGCTGTAGTCTTACCACGTGAGGAATGTTTCACAAACAATGTGTGATCTGCCTGACTTTGTTTGAAGCCATATTTAAACATAGCCTGAGTGAATCTCTCAAACCAAGCCCTTGGAGACTGTTTGAGACCATATAATGACTTCCGAAGCTTGCATACTTTGCCTTCTGTCTGATGATTCTCAAAACCAGGAGGAATGTCCATATATACCTCTTCTTCGAGGTCACCATGGAGAAAGGCATTCTTGACATCAAACTGATAAAGCGGCCAATCAAGATTAGCTGCTAGAGAGAGAAGTACTCTGACTGAATTCATCTTAGCCACGGGTGCGAAGGTCTCCTGATAATCAATGCCATATGTCTGAGTAAACCCTTTTGCCACAAGTCTTGCCTTGTAACGCTCAATAGACCCATTTGCTTTGTGTTTCACAGTATATACCCATTTACATCCCACAGGTCGTTTGCCCGTAAGTAACTCAGTCAATTCCCAAGTGCCATTCTTCCTAAGTGCTTTCATTTCCTCAATCATGGCTAGTTTCCACTCAGAGGTAGCAAGAGCATCCTGAAAATGGTTAGGAATGCTAACAGAGGAAATTTTGGACACAAACGCTCTATATAAGGATGACAAATAAGAGTATGACACAAACTGTGAGATAGGATGTTGAGTACAAGATCTCACACCCTTTCTCTTGGCAATAGGAACATCAAGATCAATGGATTCAAGAGATTCAAAGTTACCTAGACTCTCATCAGAAGCAGGAGATGGCAGTGGAGTAGCAGAAGTGGTCCCTTGTATCCAGTGTTGTCTGTCTATATCCCGGACATAAACATGCCCGACCTTATCCTTGGTGGCAGTGGGTTCTATAGTCCAGTAGAAGAGGGTGGTGCAAGAAAACTGGTTCCACCATAGGGAGCACAGTAGAAGAGGGTGGTGCAGAGCAATTGGGTCCACCATAGGAAGCACAGGACTCACTTCACACCAAGGCTCCTCCGGAAATGAGGACGGTGACACCGGAGAGGACAAAAAATAGGACTGGGACTCAAAGAAAGTAACATCCATGGATACAAACCACTTACGAGAAGAAGGGTGGTAACATTTATACCCCTTTTGAGTAGGAGAGTAACCAAGGAAAACACACTTGAGGGAGCGAGGGTCCAACTTACCACGAGAGGGAGAGTGATTATGAACAAAACAGACACAACCAAAAATTTTGGGGCGAATAGAAAACAAGGACTGAGAACCGAGGAGGACGTGAAGAGGAGCCTGTTTTTGTAAGACCTGGGTAGGGAGACGATTAATAAGATGGGCAGCGGTGAGAACAGCGTCGCCCCAATAGGGCCGAGGCACATTCATAGAAAAACACATGCACCGAGCCATGTCAAGAAGATGCCGATTCTTGCGTTCCGCCACCCCATTTTGTTGAGGGGTATTGGTGCAAGAGGTCTGATGGATAATGCCATGAGTAGAGAAATATTGTCCTAACCCAGAATCTATGTATTCCCCACCATTATCAGAACGAAAGAGTTTGACAGTGGCCCAAACTGAGTACAAATCATCTTATGAAAAGTGCGAAACACAGAGAAAACCTCACTCTTATCTTTCATGAGATACACCCAAGTAGTACGAGAAAAATCATCAATAAATGTAACAAACCATCGATGACCTTTCACAGACATGACACGAGAGGGCCCCAAACATCAGAATGTATTAAGGAAAAAGGAACTAAACTTTTATTCAAACTGGGAGCAAAAGAAGCTCTGTGCTGTTTTCCGAGTTGACAAGACTCACAAAGAAAGTCAGACACATGATGATTGGCGAAACCAGAAGGAAATAAATGCTTAAGTAAATGGAATGAAGGATGCCCAAGACGCCGATGCCACAGCCATAAATCAGCGGGGGTAGTAGAAGATGTGGTGGAAGAATAAGCAAGTTTGTCCGGTTGATCTAGGAAGTAGAGACCATTTTCTGCACTACCACTGCCAATCGTCCTCCTCGTGACAAGGTCCTGAAAAAGACAATGATCAGGAAAAAACGTCACACTACAATTCAAATCCTGGGTGAGACGACTCAAGGATAACAGATTAACAGAAAAATTGGGAACATGGAGAACAGAAGACAGATGTATGGTAGGAGTGACGTGGACTAAACCTTTTCCAGAAATGGAAGAAACAGTACCATCGGCAATCCTAACTTTGTCTTGACCTGAAGAGGGCTTATAGACAGAGAAAAGATCAGAGGAGCCAGACATATGATCTGAGGCACCAGAATCAATGATCCAAGGCAAAGACTTATGACACAGGAAAGCACAAGGAGAAGAGGCTAAGTTACCTGAGCGGGCAAAGGACGAGGAAGCTGTACTGAGAGCAGAAGAAGACCGCGGTCCAACAATTGGCGCAAAGCATCCTCCAGCTCAGTATCAGAAGTTGGGCCAACAGAAGCAGAATTAGAATCAAGTGGATCAACGGCACTAGTCTGATGAGCCCGGGAATAGGAACCACGTCCTCTAGATTGGCCTGACCGACCGCCTCGAGAACCAGACCGATCACCTCGACCCCCGGATGGAGTCCCATGAAGCTTCCAACACGTCTCACGAGTGTGCCGCGGCTTCTTGCAGTAATCACAGAATACAGACTCCTTAGCAGCAGACGGAGGGATGGGAGTCAGGCTGAGGCCATCTCGAGGAGTAGACAGTAATGCTGAGCGGTCAGTAGAGACAGGGGACATCATACAGACCGGCGACTCTCCTCATTCTGTACATAGGCAAATGCCTCCTGAAGTGAAGGAAGAGTGTCCATACCCAGAACTCGACCCCTAACTGGATCATACTCCACATTTAGGCCGGCCAGAAATTTAAAGACCCGTTCCCGTGCGAGGAACTTCTTGTACCCGACAGAATCAGCAGGGCAAACGGGCTTATAGTCTTCCAGGTGGTCAAGGCGTTTCCAGCCGTTGTGAGGAAGGTGAGGAAGAAATATTGCAGGACAGTCTGCTCCCCCTGAAGTGAGCTCTCAATAGAGCGGCGCAACTCAAATGCCTGTGAGAAATTCCCTTTGCGGGAATAGGTGCAGCCACAGCATCCCAAACATCCTGGGCAGTCTCCATAGACAAGTAGCCCTCACCAAGTTCAGGAACCATCGAATGATAAGCCAACCATAATCAAAGAGTTGGTAATCTCCCATTGGCATAACCGAGTCAGTGGTACTAGGTGCCTGTATCCTGCCATCAACATACCCCATCTTCCCTCTGCTCTTCAAAAATAGTCAAACTTTGAGACCATGCGTAGGTAGTTCTGACCATTAAATAGAGAGGTGGTGATTTTCAACTAGGGTTGGGGTTCTCAGTCATGGTAGTAGGTATAATAAGATTCTCACTCCTCGGTGTTTGAGAAGTAGGGGACACACTGGTGGAATCTTCATGGATACGATACTACAGAACCCTCAACAAAACTAGGCGATCACAAACCCGGAAGTGGAAGATGGTGGCACAATGACCACTATGAAGGCATAACAAATTAAGAAACCATAAATTTTTTTTTTTTTTTTTTTTTTTTTTTTTTTTTTTTTTTTTTTTTTTTTTTTTTTTGTTTTTTTTTTTTTTTTTTTGTTTTTTTTTTTTTTTTTGTTTTTTAAATATATTAATGTTTTAGGTATTCATTTATATATATGTATTAGTAGTAGTACTGTGTATAGATACAACACAATGTTTAGGTATTCATTTATATATATATATATATATATGTATTAGTACTGTGTATAGAGGACGAGGGGTACCAACCGATGAGAGAAGGCGCGACGAGGGCTGACGAGGGCTGACGAAGGCTCGACGGAGGCAGACGAAGGCTCGACGGAGGCAGACGAAGACTGGAGGAGCTCGACGAAGACTGACGACCTGGTGGAGGAGCTCGACGAGCGGAGGAAGGTCGATGAGCTAAGGAAGGCGACTGATGAGGGCTGATGAACTGCTGGAGGAGCTCGATGAAGGCTGCGGAAGGTCGATGCAGAGACGATGGCGATTGAGGAAGGTCAACGAAGGCTGAGGAAGATGAAGCAGAGGTAATTTCGAACCCTAAAGGCTCTAATACCATGAAGCTTGAATAATCAGCTTAGGGTATGATGTAAAATCATCCCTTATTTATAGATGAAATTAGGGTTTACAAGAGAGACAAGAAGGGCCCTGAGGGCATAAAATAATACAACCACTAAGATAATCCAACTTTCGGTGATTAAAGAAAAGGAACACTTTCGGCTAAATCTATTATATGTTAACACAGTTTCCCACCCTTTTGTGATACTAGAACGTATCACAGTCGGAAATATTTCTATGACACCATTAGCAGCTTTCCAGTCACCCTTCAAAGCAGCTTGGTAGAGGGGTAGACATATGGCAAGATACTGATCCCTAGCTTCTCCTGTGTAAAATTTAAAGCACATATCATCATATCCAATTTTCCAAAACTTTAATATCACAATTAGCCAAAAATTAAATCAAATAAACAAAAAAGCAGAGATAATGAAACCATTTTATGGCATAACTAAAAATTGGTCATTAAGATAACTATAACATAAACCTGCTTTTCTCGCCCCATTTTCAAGAAAATGCTAGTCATACAAAATTTTTATAGCAAGGACATTTTTATTCTTAATGACCAAACAAATATTGAATGCCTCGTCATTTTCATTTCTGTTACATAGAATACGAAGTTCGTGGATACATAGTACGATTTACCTCACTAAATACACACCTGAAAAAACAATGGGGAAAGAGAGAGAGCTTACGAGAGAGTAGATCACAAGAAGGAGCAATCAGCAGAGGTGAAGTTACAATCTGAATTTCAGGTCCATTTTGTGTTCCCCCTCCCATTGGTGTGCCCTCTTCCATCAAATGCACACTACTACTTCACAGCTTTGCACTTAAATCTTTTGTGAAAAAGAATGAGACCAAATGTGAAATAATGGAAGCTTATACATATACAGATACAGAAATGTATTTAGCGCATTTATTAAATATAAATTATGCTGGAACAAATGATAAAACAAGAATTACACTGTACACAGATGCAATTTGTGTAATCGCAATGCTCAAGCACCATCAAAATTTGATTTTTTTTTTTTTTGCAGAAATGAATAAAAACCTGAATTGAACATTGTCAAATTCACTACAGAGGCTTTTTGCATCAACTTCATCTCTAATTCCAGCCCTCTCCTCCTCTGTACTTTGTGGAAATGCCTCAATTTGGTGCTCTGTTTTGTGCCTCAATTTCATCATTTTGCATAGTTCTGGTTGGGTTTTTGATGGTGCAGCAGACTGGTTTTGCAATAAACTCTCTACCCATCTCCTCTTCTTAATTCTCTCTCTCTCTCTGGGTCGGAAAACAAACAGCCCCCTAAACCCCCTCCAGCGCAGCGCCTCGCACCGCCCACCACCATCGCTGAAGGTGACAGCGGAAGAGAGAGAGAGAGAGACAGAGAGAGACAGAGAGAAAGAGAGGGAAGTGTGGTTAAGTGATGATGTGTAATTCACCTGGTTTAATTTGTTTTTTATTTTTTCTTTTTTACCAAATTAGTTTTATTTTTATAAAAAAATAAATACATAAATGCGAAAATTATTTAGAAGTCCTATTAGGGAGACTTATGCTACATATGGTCCTACTAAAAAATTTATGTTCCCATAAGTCCTGTGAGAAGTTTGTTGACACATTTACCCTCAATATTAGTTGTTAATATCATAAATAATAATAAAATCATATATAGGAAATTGATATAAACGTAACGTAACGTGACGTGACACCTACATAAACGTAACGTGACACCTATACGTAACGTGACATATCTACATAAACGTAATGTAACGTGACACCTATATAAACGTAACGTGACATATCTACATAAACGTAACGTAACGTGACACATACATAAACGTAACGTGACACATATATGGTAACATTCAATTTTTTATATAAGAAATTGATTTTATTTATTTTTTGAATTTTTTTGGGACAGCCAAACAACCAAATTACTGAATTCAAACACAATTAATTAACCAAAAAATAATTATTCATAAATCACATTTCAGTCCACAGAGAGTTAAACAAACTCTTCGCCCTCTGCCCTATAAATTATTAAAACAGCATGAAGAGCAGGCAAATGCCATTTTCTTTCACATTATGATTTACTTTTTTTCATCAACAAAGGCAAGATTATGATAAAGAATACCGAAAATACTTACTTTTGGATAGTTTATTCTTCCATAGATGTCTTCTTCAACAAGAATGTCAAATCATCTTGTTATTGCTATGATGGCTTAGCTCCAGCAATTCATCAACATTGATGAAGTGCGTCTCATGTTTGAAGACGAGTAAGTAACTTTTCTCCCCCAAACCACCCACCCATGTCCACTCATAGATAAGCGTGATTTGCGAGTGTTGTTTTTCCGATGTGCTTTTGTCCTTGCTATTTTTATTAATTAATTTAGATTTCACATATATTATTGATAATTTTTAAAATTTTACAATTAATAATACAAAATAAAAATACATTAAGATTATATATCTATTTCAAAACAAACGGATTAAAAAAATAAAAATTTATTAAGTTGCGAAACGTAATGTGACACATTACGTTACCTTTATGTAAGTGTCACGTTACGTTTATATAGGTGTCACGTTACGTTACGTTTATGTAGGTGTCACGTTACGTTCATATTGGTGTCACGTTACGTTACGTTTATGTAGGTGTCACGTTACGTTACGTTTATGTAAGTGTCATGTCACGTTAGGATCTTGTGGAATACATTCTTATGAAAATAGGACTTGAGACTTTATAAGAAATTACACAGGACTTAACCTAGCATAAGGTTTTGAAAAAAGACTTATAAATAAGTCTCCCTAAATAAATACTCAATAAAATAATGAAAAATGTCACACAAACTAATAAATTTTTGTTACCGGCTGTTCTTGTGCCTTTTTATCCGGTATGTTTGAATTATGAAAACTTGCAAATATTAAAGTTTGTTTGAATTGTGAATTAATAGTCTTATTGTATATGTTTAGAAAATTTACAAATATTATATATTATTTGTTACACGTATTTTTTTAATGTATAATTCTTTAAATTTTTTTTTATATCTATCCTAAAGAATATATATTAACAAAATTTTAAGTATAAATATAAATCAATTAAGAGTGAGTTATTACGTCAATGAATGATGACCCAAAGTTTTCTCAGATACTTGGATGCTAGGAATTTTTTTTTTTTTTTTGGAGGAATAACTTGGATGCTAGTTGATAAGCAAAGAAGCTCCCACTTTGCTAAAACATTTCAATAACTTGGATGCTAGTTGAGAGCAATGAACTACAACAATGGCAAGAATTAGTTGATGGAATGAAGGTATAAGAATGATTTGGAGATGCCAAAAGACAAATGAATTAGACATATAAAAACATGTTGAAGGAGACCTCATGTCTAAAGCTATTCAACCAAAAAAAAAAAAATGCTAGTCAACAAGAAATTATTAAAAAAAAAATTATGCTTGGTTACCACTTTTCAAAAATACTTTTTAGAAAATTTTACTTTCATATTTTTCGTATTTTTTTGCTTTTATTGAATTTTTTTAATATTTTGAGTAATTTTTTTAATTTTTAGACATACCTAACATAAATATACCTAAAAAGTAAAAAAAAATTGAAAAAAACCTTTTAAAAATTCACTAAATACCAAAAATAAAAAAAAAATACGAGAATTCAGTATATTTTTTTATATTTTTATGTATTTATTAATTTTTAAAAATATTTTTTCACAATTTTTTTACTTTTTACATACATCTAAGTAAGGTGCATCTAAAAAAGTAAAAAAAAATGTTTAAAATTTTAAAAATATTCACTAAAACAAAAAATGCGAAAATCAAAAACTCAATTTTTAAAAAACTTAATTCAAAAAACTCAAACCAAACATACTTGTTTAATCTCTCACCAAACCAAAAACTTTTATATGTGAGTATGATAAGTTCCATTAATTTTTTTTTTTTTTTTTTTTAACGTTTGAAAAATATAGTAAATTTTATAATTTTGAATAATTACACAAAATTTTTTTTTTAATAAAATTAAAGAACTGAAACTAATACACATAGTATAAAAACATAAAGATAAATAAATTTTTAGTGTAAAAGAAATGATAACAACATAGATTTTTTTTTTTTTTTTTTCCATTAAGTGTTAAATGAATTAAAATCTTAACATGTAAATATGTCAAAGTGGCAAAACTTATTATATTTTTTTCAAACCTTAAGAAAAGTTAATGTAATTTATACCTTTAGGTCATGTTTGATTCATAAGACTAATAGTGAAAGTATTAATAATCCCATCAAATTAGTGTGGTATTCACTATCCAATTGGATTAGTATGATAAATTATTCTCTTATCTATTTTTTGATTTGCATTAGATAAGAAAACATATGAAGGTAAAAGAGTTTTTTTATTTTATTTCTCAACTCTAGATATATTTCACTCCTACCCCATTACTAATAATCCTATAAATTTATTGGATCAATTATCCATTGGATTAATAATCTTGAAATAAAATTTCAAAACAAACACAGAATTATTAGGCCCATTAATTAATAATCTCAATCTTATACTCTAATCATGTCAATCAAACATACCTTAGAGTAAATTATGCAAAGAGTCTTTGAACTTTGTATAATTTTTCCTATTAAACTCTAAAACTAAGTTTTTGTTCAATAAGCAAATTAACTTTTTAAATGTGAACATACCCATTACGTTTTACTTTCATAGCCACTATATAGAGTATCAATAATGATATAGAATTCTAATTTTGAAATTTTAAAAAGAGTTTTAATAATTTGATAAGGAAAAATTAAAAAAATATATATATAAACACACACATCATATCACATGTAGATCTCATTTCATACCACGTCACTAAAATTCTCTTTAGTGTTCTAAAATAAAAACTCTCCATCTTTATTTATATAGCATTTACATAATTTTTTTTAATGATTTTCAAAAAAAAAATATAGATAAAGGAATATTCCAACAAACTCGTCTTCATCCCGACAAATATGCTGGCGGACACATATAATTGTTGGTTATTTTAATAAAAAAAATATACAGGCCTATTTTGAAAATATAGTAAAAAGTAATTTTTTGACTTTTAACTAAATTTTTAGTTTTTTTAGACAAATAATTTGCGAAGTTAGTAAAAAGTTATTTTTGGCTTTTTTAATTAATATTTGTTTATGATGTCAAATCACAATAAAATGACCAAACTACCCCTATTAATTACAATATTTACAACTTCACTCATATAGTACATTTTGACTAATGAGAGGTAGAATTGTAATTTCACTAGTAGCTAAAAACCAACTTCCCAAATGAAAAAAAAATGTAAAAAAGATAACTTTTAGCTTTTGTTACGAATAAAAAAAAATTTCTAAAAGCCAACTTCCCAAACTAGCCATGTGGAAAAATAATTAATAATCATGTGGAAAAATAAGACGTTAAAAAAAAAATGACAAAATAAGAAAAGTTGCAGTGTCAAAATATAATAAAATAAAAAGAATAGAACATTGATATAGAAATTAGAAAGGTGGAGAGACAAAAATAAATGAATAAATAAAAACAGAAGTATAGCTGTTTGTTATTAGAATAATACTAGGGATCATGAAAAATATATTATAAAATATTTTATGAAAATTTTTTATCATTTGATTAGTGTGGTGTTTTATTATTTGTGTAATCTAAGAGTGGAAAATTTTTTATGATTATCTTTATGATATTTTTTTCATGATCCCTAACATTACTCTTGTTATTATAATATACATTTTGTCTTTATGATCGAGACCCTACCCCCACAAGACCTTCATAAATTTAGATTACTCATAATGTGGATCTCACACATATAAGTGGACTCTATACATATATAGAGGGTTAGGATCACTTTGGAGGTATGAGAGTCATCCCCAAAAAGGGTCCTAAACATTTTTTTTTGTATTGACATAATAGGAAGTTGGTCATCAGTGAGCAATGTTTTAAAAAGATAATTAAAAATTAACTTTTAACTTTAAATTTTTTGACTTTTTAAAAAGTAATTTGAAAAGTTAGTAAAAAATTACTTTTATCTTTTTTAATTAATATTTATTTATAATATCACGTCACTATAAAATGATCAAAATTTTTTCCACCCAATTTTAAAAATTTACAATTTCACTTAGGTGGTTCATTTTGATCAATAAAGGGTGTAGTTGTAATTTCACTAATAGCTTTTTTGTTTACTCCTTCCCAAATGATTTTAATGGTAAAAAGCCATTTTGGGAAGAGTTGCAAAACGCAACTTTTTTTTGCAAGTTGCCAAAAGGGTTTTTGGTGCAATAATTGAAGTTCTTTATAATTATTAGTTTTTTCATTTTGAAATATGTATCAATTATTTTGGCGTATTTTTTATTTTCAATTTATGAAATAAAAATAACTAAAATAAAGTTTTAAAGAAAAAAAAAAAAACTAATAAATGACCAGTATGGGCGCATATATATATATATCACAAGCAAAGTAGCTTCCGGACAAATAAAATATAGAGCCTATTTGATATAATTTCTAACAAGTTCAAAATTAATAAAAAAAACTAAAACAAAAAATACCTCTCTATACATGCTTCTCAATAATAAGATTTTATTTAAACTAATTGTCTCATAAGTTGTATACAAAAATTACACCAAATACTTTACCACATATAGCTTCTCCGTATGCAAAAATATTTCAATTCCAAAATGAAGTAAAGTTAAACTAGTGCCTAGTGATAAGTTGAGAGTTAATACGAAGTGGACGCAGACAAAACATGTAATTCAAACTAATAATACAAGTGGTGTTAAAAAAAAAAACAAAAAACAAAAAACTAATAATACAAGTACTACAAAATGCACCTATAAAAAAATAAAAATAAAATTTTTCTGGGAAATGTCCGAAAGATCATTGGAAAAAGAAATGAGATCCGATCTGCACTATTCGATTCAATCATGACCTGCTAACACCGCTGCTGCAACTCTCTTCAATGATTCAGAGGCCTTGAGCAGATCAGATTCAGAATGAGAAGCTGAGACAAATAATCTGATTCCCACAGGTAGACGGCATTTATCAAGCATTGATCTTTTGGAAGTCACAACAAAGACTGAGTCTTCCTTCAATACCTGCAAGTGCACAAACATTAAGACCTTGAGATTGTGTAGGCAAGTCATCATGATGCTATACAATATATACATAACCTGAAAATGGTTTTCCCAAAACTAAAGTTATAAACCAACTTGCACATCGCCAAAACTCATTTCCTCTAGTTGCAATATTTCACAAAAATGAGCCAAAGGCCCAATTTTCCAACTCACACAGATCATTCCATCAGAATGTGTAACCAGTAACTCACATTGACTTGCCAAAAAGTAGGAGCGAAGAAATCTGAGAACAACTGGATTACCTGCTCAGCAATATGTTCAAGCAATTGTGAGTCGCTCTTCAAGGATCCTGTGGAGTTCTTGAGTCTGAGGAAGACGATTGGGGATTTCACGTCACTCACAATCTTGAGGCCGTGTATATTTGACAATCCTGCAATTGCCAATATAAGAGACAAATTGCTAAGACCAATCAGATAGAAACAATTTAGTTCTGTTGTTCTATTTTGACTGAAAGGTGAAAGCCACACAGACCCCTGAATTGGTAACCAACACCTTCAGCAACACTTAAAAGAGCTAGCAAAGATGCAGGATAAAGGAGAGCTAGTACCACAAACACCTACTGTTTGGTAAAATTGACTATTTGTTGTATTTTATTTACACACAACATTAAGCATGTTTGTTATATATATATATATATTTTTTTGGTAAATGAAGGTAAAAAAAACATGTTTGGTACAAGTGAGGGTGGCCGGAGGGCGTCAGAGTTGGAGGGGGACTCGCCAGAGATGGTGACCAATGGGCCAGAGGTGGAAGGGGACAAGCCGGAGGTGGTGGCTAGCAGCCAAAAAGTAGTGGCCGGCGACTTGGGTGGTGGCCGGATGGGTCGCCAGCAGTATTGATAGGCTGTGGGTGGTGGCAGGAGGTCGTGGGAAGGGAGGAAGGAATGAAACCTTGTTTCAAAACAAATAAAAATACCTTTTTTATGTTTAGAATTTAGTAACTTTTTGTAAACTAATTGGTAACCAACACCTTCAGCAACACTTTTAAAGAGCTACTAGCAAGATGCAGGATAAAGGAGAGCTAGTACCACAAACACCTACTGTTAGTAGCATTGACTATTTGTTGTTTTTTATTCACACGCAACATTAAGCATGTTGTTATTATTTATTTTGGTAAGAATGAAGGTAAAAAAAACATGTTTGGTACACATGTTTTCATAAGCTTGTTTTTAAAAAAGTGAGGGTGGCCGGAGGGGGTCAGAGGTGGACGGGCTCACCAGAGATGGTGGTCAATGGGGCCAGAGGTGGAAGGGGGACAAGCTGGAGGTGGTGGCCGACAGCCAAAAGTAGTGGCTGGCAACTTGGGTGGTGGTCGGATGGGTCACAACAGTATTGATAGGCTGTCGGTGGTGGCAGGAGGAGGTGGGGAAGGAGGAAGGAATGAAACCTTGTTTCAAACAAATAAAAACTTTTTTATGTGTAAAGAATTTAGTAACTTTACGTAAACTAATTGATTTTTATTTATTTATTTATTTTTTAAATGAAAACAAACGCCAAACAAGTTTTTATTTCCAATTTTCAATTTTTTTGCAAACATAAGCAGAAATTGTAAACATAAACGTTATCAACCAGATTAACATTTTTCTTATGCTTTCTTTAGCTGCAATGGTTGATTTACATAACCTCTAAGCATCACATGTGCAACTAGACTAAGAGGTCCATGCATCAACAAATAGATCAATTATCAGTGACGCTGACTCATCTGATGCCAATGGAGCTACAAGATTTTCCAGAGTCACTTTGAGATGGTAACATAGGCAGTTTATAAGTGATCTCAAGTTGAGGATAGCTGACACCTCAACCATATCCCCAACGAGTACCTAGCACTTGGATATAGATTAAAAGAGAGTGAAAATAAAACAAACCTTTGCGTAGTACAGCAATATTTTTGTCCAGTTTCGTAGTAAGATCAGGATTTTCCTCCAGAACATCAATAGCAGTAATAGCAGCAGTTGCAAGAATACGGGAGCAAGGAGGCAGAGAAGACATAACCAGAACTACTGAGACGCTGCAAACATGTAACATATCATCAACAATTAAGAATAGAAAACTAGGAAAAAAGAGCACTAATATCAATCAGTAAAAACAACTACATAGAAAAGGAATTCTGATTATAAAAAAATATAAAAAAAAATTCTTCCAAACAAGGTTCCCTTTTTCAAGTGGTGGTAATTTCATACTTGATGAGCAGTGACTCTAACGCTTCCACGCAGAATCCTCCTTCTGTGGCCAATGAATGTCCCATGGCAGCAGTTATGATATCTACCTTCTCAATCTACACAACCAAGTACCAACACCATCATAAAACCAAATTGAGAATTAATGAACTGACTAAATCTAAAATATCTTCAAAACATACCGGAACCCCATAGTGCTCGGTGATACCTCTTCCGGAACTGCCAAGCACACCAAAAGAGTTGCTCTCATCCAATAAGACACGGAAATGATATTTCTCCTTCAATCGGATGATCTCATCTAATGGAGCAATTTGACCTGAATTCTGCAAATTGAAGAAATCTGTCAAAACATTAACATTTCCCAATCCTGCACGGGAAACAGAAATGCAGGGTATACATGACAATATGGTATTAGTAAATAAGCAAACTGCTAATTGTCAATGCTAGTCTGATGAAAGCTACAAGATATGTTATCAACATAGTAAAATTAAAGCATAATTGCTAGAAGATACCTGGTACACAGCTTCAACCACAATATAGCGCCTTAGCTTTGTAGCTCGCTTATTTTCTGCAGTAACTTTCTCCAGAGTACTTTGTAGAGACACCATGTCATTGTGCTTGAAATACACAATTGTACTTCTGGAAAGATAAAGGCCATTTTGTATTCCCCAGTGGACACCCTCATCCCTAAAAAATTCCCACCCCCAGCCCAAGCAAATAAATCAATAAGAAAAGCTATAAAATAGAGAGAAAAAAAATTAGCCTGATATACATGGCAGATTGCTAAAGCCAAACCAATGCCAATTTTAAGGGACCCGAATAAATGTGCCAATAACTACTCATATTACCATGTATACGCACAAATGTTTCCAAAATACAAATTAATAGAGGTTCTCAAAGCACTAAATGACAAAAAAGAGAAAGCAAATTGCCAATTGATCGTGATTGATCCAATATGGCACAACCATAGAAACCATTGATCAGCATATTTATCATAGCCAAATGGCTTATTATAAACTCATGATATAAAATATCTGCAGCTTAAAATAAACTCAAATGATTATATTTACGTCAACAGAACACAGTCAGCTAATATGCAGTCTTTTCCCTCTTCACTCTTTTCACAATCACATTACACCAGGTAAAATTAGTCAAGAAAAGATATAAAAGCAATAACATATCATTATGTTTTCATATAACAATATTGGCACTTTCAACGACTAACTAAAATAAATATAGACAACCAGTGAACAATACTTGTCATGCATTCTTCAATAGTAACCTTTGTAGGAAAGTCCTTGTAGCCTTAGAAGATTTAGGCCATACCAAATGAAAATCATAATTAAACAGTCAAGATAATACTCACGCAACAATAATATCCCCCTTCTTAGAAAAAGCTGGAATTGCACTGAATATGGTGGAAAGTCCATAAGAATATAATATGCAATCAGGAGTTCCCAAAAACTTAGCGATTCTGGCTTCACAATCAAGGTGGACATCTATGCAAAATAACATTGTTAGAACGGTAATCATTTTCATGCACAAGTCAAGGAGATAATTCAATTTAGTTAATACACTAGGCTACACAATTACGAGTTAATATCAGGTTATACCAAGTGTTCCATAAAATCCACGAGCACTACAAGAGCCAACACCATATTTCTCCAGTGTAGAAGTACATGATTCCTGTTATACAAAACTGCTGTAAGTTGATACTGAAATCAGACTAATATGATATAGGGAAAATTACGAATAGGAAGAATAGGTTCTCACAATTAACTTCTCATGTCCAACAAATCCAAGGTAATTTGCTGAAGCAAAGTTCACAACTTCTTTGCCATTGATTATTGTATGTGGCCCTGCAGCACTGTGTAACATGAAACCAATGAGCAAGAATGTCCTTGCTATAGTGACAAATCTCTTTTTGATACATATTTAAGAATTTCAATATTGATTGGATATACATGGTGATTAAAAAGGAAGATTTTACCCATACTCAAAATAATGAACACCTACATGAAAGTGGCTAACCAACCTAACTGGGGAAAAACTAAAAAAAGGAAAAAAAGGTAAAAAAAAACTCAAGGCAACATATAATAATTCTTGCAAATAAATTATGCAAGAGTTGGATAGTGCATGAAAAAGAAATAAGTGTAGGACCAAGCAAGAAACACATTTACATAAAGCGTGGAACCCCACACAAGCCAATTTTGGTTTATATATAAATCTAAAATTAGAAAACTCAACATTTTACAAGCATAACTTCGAGAACATTTCGATAGAATTCAGAGGTTAAGGAAATAATAAAATAAAGACAAACTAAAACTAATTTTACCTTTCCAATACTGGAGGCTCATATCGCATCTCTTCTGTAATTGGAGGTATAAGAGATTCCGGAACCCATTCATCACATAGCTCATCTATTTCCTAGAAAAACCAAGCAAACACTGGAAAAATGTTAGGTTGTCAAATTGTTCATGTACAAGAGCTACTATCTTGAAAGAAAGGCACATAAAAGACTCATAATAGTTGTTTGGGCCCTTCAGTCTTAGTTTTACATGTATACATCTTTTCAGCTTCATTTACCTCGTTGCCTTTAGAAGTCAGCAAGTTCTCCTAAACTTCAGCTCAGCATGTATTTTCAATAATTTATGAATATAACTCCACCATTATTAATACTCTGTAATCCAAGGCAGAGTTGTTCTGCAATTTTCAAATTGGACAAACCCTATGTGAATGGATCAATAATTATCAATTTGTTATCATACTTGCATTTGCAAGCAAGTAAACCTTGAACAGTTGAATCTATCTATGCCTTCCAAAGGCACCTCAATTGAGAACAGGCAGTTTTCTTTCTATTCTGAGGTGAAAATAACAGGTCCTACATTTTGTGTCTACATATACAGTGTGCTTGGTGGTGGTGGTGGTGGTTTTTATTTTCTTTTTCTTTTTATGATCTTTCCATTACTGTAGACTATTAGTGTGATTCAGGCAAAGATGATACTTTTTTTTTTTTGTGATAAATAATCAAACTTTATTAGAACGCATCATGACGATGCAAATGAATACAAAAAAGAGGCCCACAAAAGGCAAAAACAAAACTAACTAATCAAATCCTCCACAAAATCAACAAAAACCAAAACATTTGGATCGACTGTGCCCTTAACCCAACTATGCAACACCATCAACAATCTACTTTCCAGCCAAGAAACGGAATGACACTTATCTGAAACACGCGCCTATTCCGTTCCGACCAAACCAACCAAAGCAAACAATGGGAAGAAAGCACCCAAGCCTTCCAGTGCCTCTTCCCCACCCTAGCCCCACCCCAACTCTAATACTCCCAACACAGAGGCCGGTTGCACCCACACCAAGCCAAACAAAGCAACAATAAAGCCCCAAAGCCTAGACACAATCGAACAATGAAGAAGTAAGTGATCCACCGTTTTTGCATCCCTACAACACATACAACACCAATTGACCAACACATGTTGGCGCCGAATCAAATTATCAATAGTGAGAATACGGCCCAAAGTAGCTGTCCATACAAAAAAAGCCACCTTCGTTGGAGAACCCAGCGCCCAGATACACTTCTAAGGAAACACACCGATAGCATCCCCTGCAAGCGCCCCATAAAATGAAGACGCTGAGAAGACACCTTTAGACCGCCGAACATCCCACACTACAGAATCCCCCCCATCCCTCCCCTGCTACAACCCATAAATGTAGTGCATGAAGGATGAAATAAATGCATATATTAAATGAACACCTGTTTGCTAGTTTTGCTCTTGACTTTGGCTTCTCTACTTACACAAAAAGAATAAGAGATGTACATTAACTATATACCTTAAGAAAGTGTAATCAATTGAAATCCAAAGGATAGGGAAGAAAGAGAATAGGCGTATCAACAATACAGTTGAACTAATAAATATTAGTACTATAGAGATCGAGACCTGGCATGATGACTAGTGCTACCCAAACCTAACCTTGTGGCATGGTTCAAGTCATGTGAATTGGCCCCTCCATCCAAAACATGGAGGTAACACTACATACTAACTTTTCCAAGCCGTGTTGTAAGCAAGAGCCTTGGGTACTATGACCTTCAGTACTAAAATATGTGGTTGGTAACAAACTGTTGTTAAAAAATCAACTGAGCCCTCAATAATTTTTATGTCCACACTTCAAACCATAAGTTTCTACCTTCTTTCCCATTTTCACTGACTGAGAGACATCATTAGGGTCAGAAATCCAAAAAAAAAAAAAAAATAGAGAGGAAAAGGAAAAGGAAAAAGAAAAAGAAAGATAAACAATAATGAACAAAATATGTTTATCATAGAAAAAGTCCGTGCAAAGATTGAGATGCAACAGATTTTTTATTTTAAATGCAACAGAAATAAAAAGAGAAGAAATTGTAGACTTGTTAATCAATACAAGAAGACCACAAAACCTATTTAAGAAGACAGCAAGTTCATATGGAACAAAAAAGAATTGATTGTACCTTCTTTGTAAGGGGCCGTTTAGGAGGCTTGTAACTTTTCTGGGAAAGTAAAAACAAAATAACAACTACAAGAAGGCCCTCCACAAATAGATGCCCTTCAACCCCCCCAAAAAAAAATGTTACTTTTCGGATCAAAATACCACTAAATTAAGGACAAAAATAATTTCAGTTTGAAGAAATGATAGCCTACCATGGATGTGCACTCCAAAAACAAAAGCTCGAGCAAAAGGAACCTCAAATGCGAATGTCACCCAATCCAAAGTAGTGTTGACTATATCCATAAGAGCTGATGCCATTGTATTCATCCTCAACTATAAAACATGCAAGGCTTTAACCAATTATACACAAATATTGAGTTGAAATTTAAAGAAAAAAAATTTATGAATAATTTCTTTTGGTTTAACGTAATTCAACTTGTGAAAAAAATGAATAAATGACCCAATCGACAAACTTTTGTGTTAGAAAAGTAAACAAAACAAAAAATAATTAGTGCAAGAAAGAATGATTTCAAAACAAAAATACACCCACGAAACAGATTCATACTAGCCGAAAAAAGGCAAACGAAAAAATCAGCATAGGTGACAAAAATGCAAAGATGCAAAGACAAAAATGCACCACAAACTTTAAGTACTGCCACAATAAAAGCAGGACACCAGCAAGGCTGCAGTGTCGCCACACTTATGTTACCTGGAATGTGGAGGGAGTTAGAGGTGGAAGGGAGGTTCGAATGGGGAAAACACACACACAGACACATACACACACACACACACAGAGCAACCAAGCACAGATGATTTTGGCAGGAGACTTTTGCCTACCATATAATGCACAACATGTGGAGAGCAAATATGAAACAAGGCAAAATGTGTCTCACGTTATAGCATTTGTCTCACGTTATAGCACTTGTTGGAGGCACAAAACTGATACTTGGCTAGCAAAAATTTCTAAAACATAATTTTTCCTCTCGTGTTGGAGTTGCTTAGACCAACATTAATAGGCATTTTGTCTAGCAAAAGTACAGAAAAAGTACATTGTGTATTTTGCCTAGCCACTTTATATTTATGTCTATTGTGTACTGCAACAAGACTATCTATTTTAGCTAGTCATACAAACTAACTTAATTGATTTTCAACACACACAAAAAAAAAAAAAAAAAAAAAAAAAAAGATCTTATATACACAAAATAAAAATGATACCTTTTGAAAATATAAGAGCACATGCAAACTCACAAATTAACCTCAGTAAAAATTGTCTAAATTAGACCATATTCATATTAATAGATACGACTTAGGTAGTGATTGGTTCCTGGGGATGAAGTGGAATGGAATGGAATAATTATTTCATCAAAATGTTTATTTCATGTTTGGCTGAGAATAAACATTGCAAACAAATTTAAAAAAAAAAAAAAAATGCAAATGGAATCATCATTCATCATGGTAAAGATTATTCCATAGAGTTTCAGGAATGACCATTCCATTCCATTCAATTCAATTTCATTCCAGTGAACCAAATATAAGGTTAGTTCCCTTGAGATTCCAGATCAGAGATAAACCATCAGATTGGTAATGGAATCAGCCTAATTGAAGCCTTCTAGAACATACCACCAAACTAAAACTATATGAACAAAAAAAGAAGATAAAAAATATGCAATTGACAACTGAAATCTCAAGCAGTCTATAAACTATTTCACAAGACTAAAAATTGAAACTTTGACATGCATTTGATCGATGATCATCATTTCACTCATGATATTCATATTCAAGCCCAGATTGGTATTGGGTTTCCCTGCAATAATTTTGTTGAAATGAAATCCAAACAGAACATAAAATATAATCAAAAATAAAATAAAATACAACCGTAATAGATATTATTCAAGAATTACAATGTTTAGAGAAGACTGAGAAACTTGAATCAGAAAGAGTAAGAACAGATTGTGTGAGATCAGCAAAAAAAACCCACAAAAAACCTGAGAAATGATGATTATTATGATGGTCTGAGATGGAATTACCTCAGGGGCAAAGATCAGACCAAGAAGCCTCGTAAAAACTAGGATTCGATCAGAACAAGAAAGAGATGAGGAGGACAAGATTTGAAATCTGTTCGAACCCAAATTCACTAATCCAAACGCGGCCTTGAGTACCCAGGAAGAGAATGGAATGGAATGGTCACGACAACGAACGGGGTCCAGATCGGCGGCTTTTGAAACCGTTTATAAAGAACGAACTCGCGTATTTTGGGAAAACCGCTCGGCCGGCGGTTCAACCAGTAAACCAAACGAACCGGTATCGGTTCAGTCGACTCCGCCGGTTCGGAGCAACGTATAAAATTTCCAAATTAGGGCAAAGTTTCAGTTTCACATTCCAGTCGCCTCTCTCTCTCTGGGTCTCTGTCTCTCAGTCCTGCGATTCAGCTCACGGTACTCACTCTCTTCCTCATATCCCCTCTAATTTTTTACTATTTATTTATTTATTAATTTTAATCGATAGATTCAGATTTTAAAAATCCTTGTTTTTATTTCATTGAATTAGTTATCTTTCCTTCAATTATATGCAATCAACCTCTTTGTATTATTCATTACCCTCACTATGAATGTACACATATAATTACAAACAGCAATGAGTTATCTAAGTAAGATCAACTCCATTGTCACATGGATTTGCCCAAGTATTTATTGGCTTGATACAGTACAAAAAGGCCACTTTTTATACACTCAAAAATGGTTCTCATGTTATTTTGGCACGCCTAATTCTGTCAATTTTGCTACCGTTTGATCTATTTTTCAAAAAAAAAAAAAAAGCATATAATGGTCATAATTGGTGTGGAAAATTTGACAAAACCAAATCTTATGCCTTTTGACAAATTTTGGCTGAAGATTTGGGACACCATTGGAAGGCATTTTTTATAATTATTATGTAGGTATATAACTAAATGGCTTTGATTTAGATTTGACACACCATTAGAGTTACTCTAGCCTAAATAATCTCATTTGATAATATAGTCAAAGAGTGTTATTGTCTTTTGGGTTTAGTGGCTGGTGTTCTAGGGATTTCTTTGTTTATGTTGTTGTGTTGTGTTTAAGGCCCGAAAACAGGGGACCAACTTTGTGTGCTGGTGCTATTTAAGTTTTTTAAAAAGTTTTTTTTTTTTTTTGGATATATATATTGAATTTAATGATTATATTTTTATTTCTATATAATTTTCAATAGATGTAATTATGACGTTGCAGTTCGATCTGATTATCCCAACGATTGAATTAGTGAATCGTGAATTGTAAAGTAATCAAAGTGAAGCTCAGCAGATATTAGTAGTATCATAGGTTGTGTCTGAGGATTCTAAAGAAGTTGAAATTTTTTATTCAGTCATGTTACTGTTGTTTGTTAAAATGCAAGAACCTTTGGCAAGGATGATAAGAGACTTTACGCTGGTGATTTCTTATATGGAGAGAGATAATGTTTGTGTGAGAGGCTAATTATTCAGATTCTATTTTGGAAAATGGAAAGCTTATGTGTTTGCCAGGAAAATGGAACAAATATTGTGTTCTAGAAGAAATAATGCTGGTTGGGAAGAGAGAATAATATAGTAAAACTTAATTTTGGCAATATGAAAGCATAACTGAGGAGTATTAGGTCTGCAAACTAAAACTTCCATATTTTGCTTGTAGAAATGATGGAGAGAGAAGATGACAAAGTTCTTCCAATTTTTCATTATCTTCTTCATTAAAACATGCCATGGAATCTGACATACTTTTTATATTTAACCAGATTTGGGAAAAGAAGGGAAAAAAAATATAAACTTGAAAAAGGAAACATTGAACCCTAATATGATACTTTGATTTAACATTGCTTAATGTGGAAAAAAAGTCATAATTTTGGAAAACGAAAATTTGTATGAGACCATTGAGAAGCCTTTGTTAACAATATCCAGTTATAATTTTCTTTCTTTTAGACAACAGGGCTGCTTTAAACTTCACATCTGCATCCTGTAATTATTTTTTTGGGTTTTTTTTCCCCCCCTATCCTGTAAATTATGAGTTGCTACTGCTATGCAGTTTTGAGAAAAGAAGATGATGGAAAATGAGGCAAACCCTTGTATCAGCAAGACAACTCGTTTGCCACGGAAACGTTTTTATCGGGCACGAGCTCACAGCAATCCGCTAAGTGATTCCTACTTCCCTGTGCCTATCTCCCCTTGCCATGTTGACTCTTCCCTTCATTTCCCTCAACTATTTCGATCATCCGATCAATTTGACAATTCCAAGAAGATCCAATTTGCAGATATTGGGTGTGGTTTTGGAGGACTCCTAATAAGTCTTTCAACCCTATTCCCTGACACCCTGATGATCGGGATGGAGCTGAGGGACAAAGTGACGAATTATGTCAAGGAACGGGTTTTAGCTTTGAGGGTAGCACATCTTGGTCAGTACCAGAATGTATCAGTGGTTAGAACTAATTCCATGAAATACATTCCGAATTACTTTGAGAAAGGACAGTTATCGAAGATGTTTTTCCTGTTCCCTGATCCTCACTTTAAAGAGAAGAATCATCGGCGTCGTGTGATCAGCCCACACTTGCTAGATGAATATGCTTATGTTCTTGGAGTTGGCGGGATTATATATACGATTACGGATGTGGAAGAACTTGGGGAGTGGATGAAGGCCTGTTTGGAGGGGCACCCTATGTTTGAAGCTCTTACATATGAAGAACTTGAAGCTGATCCAGTTGTGAAGCTCTTGAGTGGTGCCACTGAGGAAGGACAGAAGGTTGCACGGAATGGGGGACAAACTTTCCAAGCAGTTTTTAGACGCATCATGCTGTCTGTTTGATCTGAGTAGCACCATACAAACAAAATAAAAACATACAGAATCTTCATCTAGAATAATGTAGCAGGTTTAGGTCCTCTCATTTTAAAATCGAAAAAGCCCATTAGAATAGCTTCTATTTCTAAGAATGCCCTTGCCACATCATTTTTTAGATTAATTCTGTATAACAGTTTTGTTTGTAGATCATTTTCCCTTTGATTTTGATAGATAAAAAAGTTGGGAACTATTATGTACAATGCTCTTCAATTTTGACAGTTCAAGCCAATTTTGTAGCATGGTATGGTCTAAATCAATTTTCATGTTGATCTTCTAGTCTCTTGAAACTTCAATTTGAGTAGCTTGTTTGGTTCCAGTTTTTAAAAATATTTATTTTTTTATGTTTCGTATTTTAATGTTTTCAATAAATTTTTTTTAATATTTTGAGCATTTTTTTTAAAAAATTTTAGACACACCTAATATAAATACATTTAAAAAGTATAATATTTGAAAAAAATCTTTAAAAATATACTAAATACCAAAAAATACAAAAAAAAAAAAAAAAACGAAAATTCAGTATATTTTCGTATTTTGTGTATTTATTAATTTTTTAAAATATTTTTTCACAAATATTTTACTATTTTAGATACATCTAAAGAAGGTGCATCTAAAAAAGTAAAAAATTACTTAAAATTTAAAAATATTCACTAAAAACAAAAAAATGCAAAAAACAAGAAAACTTAAAATGCACTTTTTTCAATTTTCTTGTTATCAAAAAAATTAAGGAAAATGATTTTCCCCCGAAATTTGTCCTCCCGAACAGCTCGAAATTTAGAAGAGAAAGAGAAAGAGAGAAAGAAAGAGAAGGGAGGGGAAGAGGAGATGGCAGCTCGTCGTCGCAACCTCGCCTCCGCCTCTGCCTCCGCCTGCCATCGCCTTCACCTCTGCCTCCGCCTCCGATCGTCGCAGCCCCCGCCTCTGCTTCCGCCTCTATAGCGATCCCGGTTCTCCCTACAGTGTTTATTGTATTCCGGACTCGGTTCCGTGGATGTGTGTTGTGTCTTTATCGCATCTTCGTCCTTTAATTCTTTATATTTGAGTTTGGGATGTGTTTGGCAAATTTGAAACAGGTTAGTTGTGTTTAGTAACCAAGAGTTGATGCCCAGATTTTGGCATTCACGCTCAAGCAGGGCTTTTGACGCTTGAGCAGGCCCTTTGCTTTTGTTCCTCCGCTCGAGCGGGGAGTTTGACGCTCGAGCGGGATTTTTCAACCCTCAGTACTTTTCCTTGCAGGTCATCGGACGCTCGAGCGTCCACTTTCACGCTCGAGCGGGGACCTTCGTCTGCAGAACTTCTGGAAGTGTGCATTCGACGCTCGAGTGTCGCTTTTCACGCTGGAGCAGGAGTTTGTGTCTGACGCTCGAGCGGGGCGTTCCACGCTTGAGCAGGCTGTGTAGTATATCAATCCGTGGGGAAGCTTCTTTTAATCACTTTTTCGACTCTCTCTCTCTCTCTCTTTTTCAAAACCCAAACTTGAGAGCTTCTCACTCTAGACTACACCTTCTCTCTTCGAAATCATCTAGTTTTAGTGATCTTCTACCCTAGTCCCTTTGTAAAAAGTGTGGAGCTTGGCGTGGCCTTCGTTTTGATCCAAGAAATTTGGTGTTTGGAGTATCTTGAGTTTTCTTCTTCTTCTCCTTTGAGCTCCGAAATTTGAGATAGGGACTACTACTCATATTTATGGTCTATGACATAAACATGTAGTCATTTTGATTTAATGTTGAAGTTTGAAAATTTTGGATGTTAGGGTTTCAAAATGTATAAAGAAGGGTTTTGTTCTTTTGACCCATACATGTGTATTTTGGGTCTTAAAATGAGGTTATTGATGTTTAGTGTTGATATTTGAACCTTTGGGTCAATGTTGAGAGAAGGGGGAGAAAAGCCCTAATTTATTATGATGAATTAATTTGGGAAAGTTATGAAAATATGAAATTGAGTTGGAAATAATGAAATTGGGAAATTATGAGATTTAATGGTGGGGTTGGATTGATTAATCACTCACCTTTGAAATTATAGATAATTTATCTGTTTGATAATTTATTATCTGTTTAGAAATAACTGTTTTGGGCTATCGGTGGAGGATAGTCTTGATTGTTGTAGACACTGCATGATAACTAATCAATTGAGTATGTCATTGAATATGACAGATGGAATAACACATTGAATATGTGCTTTGCTTGATCATTATATATGATAAGTGTTTAAATACATTGTATATGTATGTCGTTTTGGGAGGAGATAGGGGATGTACTCCACGGTTTGGGAGAAGATAGGGATGTACTCCTAAACCGGATTTGGGAGGAGATAGGGGATGGACTCCAGTGATAACTAAGTTGGCCGGAGTGTCTAGGGTGAAAGTCCCGAAATCCTAATTGTGTTTGCTAGATGAATTGAAGTATTGAAATGATCGTAATATAAGTCGTAGTCTCATTTGAAATTGAATTGTTGATATGAGTTGATATGAGTTGTAGTCTCATTATGAACTGTCTGGCTGAATAGAGAACCATATCTATGAATTAGTTTGGTTAATGAAATGGAAAGAGATGTATGTTGGTTTATATGAGTTAAACATTTATCAAATGCCAATGTTTTAGTTATTGCTCATATTATGTTTAGCATATCTCTACTGGGCGTTGGCTCACCCTATATGGGACATCATTTTCAGGTTCAGGTATTATGCCGCCTCCAAGGCCTTAGCTTGGATGGTTTTGGGAGTTGAAGACTCTTTTGGTTGATTTACTATTTTGATGATACATGTAAATTCAAGCCAAGGGCTTATTTGTGTAGAGAGTTAAAACTCTTCTTTTGTTGTAACCAAGTGTTGACTTGGAAAGTTGTAAGCCTACAGGACATTTACTTTTGTTGTCAACTTGTACTACTTTTTGTAAGAATACTCTGATGAATGGAAATATGCCTTATTCTCTTGTCTATGAATATCATGAATGTTGGGTTTATATGCATTATTTTGAGGGCGTGACAGCCTCCGCCCCCTGCCTCTGCCTCCGGCCCCCCCCCCGCCCCACCTCCGCCTCCGCCTCCGCCCACGCCCCCTGCCTCTGCCTCCGCCTCTTCTCTTCTTCTTCTCTTCTTTTCTTCTTCTTCTTCTTCTTCTTTTTTGATTGAAAAAAAATATAAAAAAAAAATTCAAAACGACGAAACGACGTCGTTTTGAATTCAGGGGATTCAGGCGCCCTCTCTTTCGAGCTACGTAACATGATTCAAAAATTAATTTTCAAATTTTTTAACAAATACTTCAAGGAAATGATGACTTTTAAAGTAAACCTAAAAATATGAAAATCTGCTAGCTGTGACAAATAATACTTTAATGAAAAAACCTTTTTTTGATTTTTCATTCAAGTACTTGGTGAAAATGAAGATGAAGACTAACATAAACACTTAAATAGATTGCGAATTTAAAACCTGTACTTCAAATGAAGACGACCATTGCAAGTAGAGCAGTATTTTTAAAGAAAATTCTTCTTTTCATTTTCATTGATGGCATGATATTAAAAAGGAAAAAAAAAATATATATATATATATAATCTAACGTGAATTGACTTGCAAATTTGAAACCTGCACCTCAAATGAAGATGACCATTGCAAGTAGAGCAGTACTTCCAAGGAAAATTCTTCTTTTCATTGATGGCATGATATTAAAAAGGAAAAAAAAATATTGTGTGTGTCAATTTCCGACCACACTGCCAAATTAGTACTTAGCTGGAAAGCACTGGCAGAATAGATTAGTCCCAAACTACCTGCAACAGAAAGAAGAGATTCTGGCGGTGGTTCGTCCACCCGGGGGCACTCCGATGATTAAGTCAATTATCTCTCAAAGATAGCAAAAGAGCTTAACTCACTGTTCAGAATATAAATTGCGTACCTTAGACCCATGGGGGTGTCTCCATTTTCAGCCAATACAATCCTAGTCCCAATAGAAGCCTAGCTCTATTGGACTTAGGATTATTGCTAATCTTGGACTCCTAGTAGGATTGGGATAAACTCTCTAAGAGTCTTATCCTTACCCAAACTGAAGTCTCGTTCAAGCCAGGACTCTTGTCCCTTATTTGCTTATCCCAAACTCCGATATCTTCGGAGATAACCTCGGCGTCATGACTATGACACGTGGCACCTCGACTGACACTTCGGCGTCACCTTGGCCATGTGTTGGCACTCAGAAAATATGTCTTCACAACTGCCCCCTAGGTTCTATTACCTCGGCATCCTGAGGTGATGGAATCTATATCGTCATATCGTACATCATGCCGGCTATCTTGCTCTATCATCCATTACCGAGGTCATAATACGTCGGCTCAATATGACCAAAAACTTACAGTCTGCTTTCACCAATGCCACAAAATCATTAACCAAGTTTGTTCAAGTTTCTCAGCTGAGATCATCCTCCAAGCCGAGGTTCTACTCCGTTAAACCGAGAATTCTAAGAGCTTCAACACGCGTATGAGTTGTCACACATGACTACTCAACCGTTTTACCACGCATCTCTCTCTTTTTGGGCCGTACCGACATGCGCCACTAAGTCGCATTGCTCTTGCGTGCGTCGTCTGACACGCACGTCGTTTTAGGCACATTAATTGCCTTTTTGCCGCCGTTTTGTGTTTCAACAAAACTTTCTTCTTCTCTCTTCGTTGTTTACCTTTGCATCCTCATTCCCGTGCAAGCTCTCTTTCTTCGCTCTCCCATACCTACCATTAATTCAAGCGTTCGAGCTCTGTAACTTGCTTCATTCACCTCCTCCGACTAGATTTTTACCGCTCCGTCGCTTTTGCAACCATCGTCTGACTTCGGCGATCCTCACACTGGCCTCACTTTCTCTGGTAAGCCACTGTTCCTCCTGGTTTCAGTTCTTGATTTACTTCGAACTCTGTCATATTTGCGAACTTGCTCATGTCTTCTAATTGTTTAATCTGTACTTCGATTTCCACCATGTGTTTGAGCATGTTTACTTCGTCATTCTATTTTTTGCCCAATCCTTTCTTGAATACTCACATTGCTTACATATCTGTTGATTTTTGCCACTGTTCTTGGCTTCATACACCTGCACAAGCTTTACCACTGTGTTCTTGATGATTCATCACTGTTCTTGACTCTGAATCGCATTCCGGCTTCTGTTTGCCATGTTTTTTCCAGATTCTTGCCTTCAATCTTCACTTGTCTAGACTTAGGATTGGGATTTTGTCTATAGAACTCACGAACTTTAGGAAAAACTGACACGAATTCCCTTTAGATCCATACAAACTCTTACCATAGTACAATTTTAGGTTTTAGCCGAGGTCCCTTAAACCCTTCCAAAACGCTTCTTTCTGAAATCCAACTCCTCCAATTAAGCAGATGTCATGGGTATGTGGAAGCATAGGGTAGACACCCCAACTAAGTTAGAGTACTTCAGACAGGAGTTTTCCATTCCTGCCGATGTCCACCTCAGGTTAGGCAGGGGAGGAGGATTCCATTATGCCCGACGTGAACCCCATGCCTTTCCCAGTAGTGGCCTTTATCGAGTGTGGACTTAGGTTTCCACTTGACACCCTTTTCCGAGAAGTCCTCCACTACTACAAATTGAACCCAATGCAACTTGCCATCAACTCTTATCGAGTTATCAATGGTATAATCGCCTTAGCCAAGAAACAAAATACTAGGGTTACCCTTGCCGACATCCAGTACTGCTACACTATGTGTCGCCTAAAATCGGCAAAAGGCCACATCTATTACCTCAAGCCGAGGTCCATGAAGTACAAGCTTATTGCCGACCTCCCAGACTCAAACAAGGGTGCTGGAGACGATTACTTCATCGTCTCGGGCAACTGGGAATTTCAACCAAACGATGACCTCCACCTTTATCCCCTAAGCCGAACAGTTTTCAGGGAATGAGATGGTAAGAGCCAAGTGCCACATTTCCTTGCTTTTTCCCCAAGTTTTCAATACTTTGTTCTAACGTCTGTGCTCTTCTTTTTGCAGTTCTTCCACAACCACCAAAGGGCTTTCGCAAGTCCTTCTTTCCCAGCAAGGACTTGAAGAAGCTACTGGATCTGCCAGTTCACAAGCGGAGAGCTCTCTTGCTTTTGAACTTCATCCCGACCTACAAGTCAGTGCTTCCCGACGTCCCAAAGAGGAAGAAAATCAATTCTCTCCCTTCCGCCACAACTCCTCCAACAGCCTCATTATCTCGGCCAGATCAAGGGTCGACCTCTGATCCAGCAGAGCAACCGTCAACCTCAGCTCCATATCTGATCCCACCATCTCAACGCCAACGCCGCCGTAGAACTACAATTGTCGCCGAGATGGGTCGCAAGAAGGCTGTCGCTGAAGATCTTCTGGCCGACATCCTTGACTCAGTTGACGCTCAACCAGCACAAACCTAGCCTCAACCAAAGTCAAAGCCAAAACGTCTGAAGAAGGCTCAGCCCATGGCAACGGTGACTCAGATTGACACTGAGGACACCTTGCTAATTTCTAAATTGGCCGAGAGTGAGAAAACCCCTTTTGCTGCCGAGAAGAGGCCCGCCGAGGCCCAACCATCCGAATCTACTAGATCAAAGAGGCCGAAGTCGTCCTCTACGATCACCTCGGGGCCATTAAAACATGGTTCCCTTGGGCCCCGCAATCACAATCGACGACAAGCCAGTTAAGGCTGGTGATAGCACCAACGACATTGAGGTCGGCGTTGCCCTCTCCACCACCTTGCTTCTGCCCGAAGATCTTAATCGTAACGCTCAGATGAGCGAATACGAAAATTTTGCTCTGATGCTGTAGCATTCCGTTCAAGTAAGTTCTTTACACTTGGTATTTTTCTTTCTTTTTCTTTTTATACTTAGAGAATTTTCTAATAACTTCTGCTCTGTCCATTTTCCTTCAGGCAATCCAGCACGCCCACTCCTTCTCAATGCAATCTTTTGAGACAAGAAAGGAGTTGGCCGACAAGACTAAGGAGGTTGCTAGTTTGCAAAGGGCCGCTAAGAAGACTGAGGCCAAGATGAAGACTTTATCAGACCAGGCCGAGGAAGCCATTAAGGCTAAAGATGAGGTCGAGGAAAAAGCAGATGCTGCAGAGGCCATCGCCAAAGTCCTCACGGCCGAAAAGAAAGAGGCCGAGGCCAAGATGGCTAAGGCCCAAAAGGAACTTCAACATGCCCTGGCCACAAAAGAGGCCGAGATCAAGGCCGCTGATGAGAGGGCGTATGCTGAGGGGGCGGCTGACGTCAAGGAGGACTACAAAAAGCAAGTGAAGCAGGCATGTAACAAGGGTTTCACCCTTGGTTGGATGGCTGCCCTCAAAAAGCTTGATGTCCCCGAGGACTCCCCCCTCAAGAATACCGACGTCCTCCCCCTTCCATTCCCCCCTACTCTAAGCCAATCTGAAGACAATTCTGAGTCTGAGGAGGAAGCTTTGGTGAGGAAACCGAAGGAAGCTGCTGGGGCCAAGTCCCCTACTCCAAATGAGCAAGTCCTAGACTTGACTCTAGACGAGGAGGGTGAGGGTGAGGTCCCCAAAAATGACACTCTTGAGAAGACAACATCGGTCGTGCCCATTGCCGACAAGAGCATCGACCAGACTCTCAAAGAGATCGATGCCGAGCTCGCTGCTGAGAAGGACGCCGAGAATAATTCTCAAATGTCTTCGGAGCCCCATCCTACTGCTGATGCCCAATAGTCTTGGTTTTTGCCTTTGTATTTAGTACTTTGCCTTACTTTTTGAATTAATGTAAGCTTGGATCTGGCCGAAGTGCCACTTTTGTAATTTCTAAACAACTACTCTTTTGGTTGGCCGAAGTGCCCTCTTCTTTTGAATGTTAATACAACTTCCTCTCCTGAATGCTTGTATCTTTGTCTTCCTTTTACTGTCTTGTATGATTCTATACTTAGAATAATTTGGATGTCTTCAAAATACACCTTATCTGTGCGATCTTCTCGGGGTGAAATACCTCGGTTATACCCACCAACGGTTTATCTCGTCAAGTACATAAGTACTTCCTTTAACTTGTAAATTTCAACAAGTATTTAAACCAATCCTTCTTTGTCATAACTTTGGTTTCAACTTGTAAATTTAAAATTTCAGCAAGTGTTAAACATGTCCTCGGTTTAACTTCAATTTGTAAACTTAAATTTCAACAAGCGTATTACCTTAGTTTAACTTCAACTTGTAAACTTAAGTTTCAACAAGTGTTAAACATGACCTCGGTTTAACTTCAACTTGTAAACTTAAATTTCAACAAGTGTTAAACATGACCTTAGTTTAACTTCAACTTGTAAACTTAAGTTTCAATAAGCGTTAAACTTGACCTCAGTTTAACTTCAACTTGTAAACTTAAAATTTCAACAAGCGTTAAACATAACCTTAGTCTAACTTCAACTTGTAAACTTAAATTTCAACAAGCGTATTACCTTAGTTTAACTTCAACTTGTAAACTTAAGTTTCAACAAGTGTTAAACATGACCTCGGTTTAACTTCAACTTGTAAACTTAAGTTTCAACAAGCGTTAAACTTGACCTCAGTTTAACTTCAACTTGTAAACTTAAAATTTCAACAAGCGTTAAACATAACCTCGGTTTAACTTCAACTTGTAAACTTAAGTTTCAACAAGCGTTAAACATGACCTCGGTTTAACTTCAACTTGTAAACTTAAATTTCAACAAGCGTCAAACTAATTTTAGTTTGTAAATTCTACCTTTCCAGGAACCATTTCCCAACTCTCTGCCCCCTAATGTGAATTTAAGTTCCACTTGGGTTCTCATTATGCATGTGTTCTAGAGACATTGTCAAGTATCTTCTCAGTCACAAGTATAAAAAATCAAGCTAAAAGTTTTTTATTACTTCGGCTAATAACAAAAAACAAGAAAGTCTAATGATAAAAAAATTTCATATTACAAGTATTCCAGGGCCTTGACAACTCTTTCCCTCCATTATCTTCAAGTCGATATGCCCCATTGCCCAATACCGAGATGATTCTATAGGGTCCTTCCCAATTTGGGCCAAGCTTGCCTTCTTTGGGATCCTTTTTGTTGCCGACGACCTTTCTCAGGACGAGGTCACCAACTTGGAACTCTCGTGGGTTCACCTTTTTATTATAAGCCCTGGCAAACTGCTGCTGGTATGTCCCCAGCTAAATTGTTGCTTTCTTCTTTTTCTCTTCTAGAAGATCCAGATCTCGGGCTAAAAATACATCATTAGTTCCATTCTTCACTGCCTGGGTTCTGATCCCTGGGATGTCGACCGCCAATGAAATGACTACTTCTGTGCCATAAGTCATGGCAAACGGGGATTCCCCTGTTGATCTTCTCGGCGTAGTTCGATATGCCCAGAGTACACTGGGCAATTCATCTACCCACTTTCCCTTTGCTGCTTGCAGTCTCTTCTTTATCTCATCCAAGATAACTTTGTTGGACGCTTCTGCTTGTCCATTGCTTTGAGAAAAACTTTGGGTCAAAAAATAATTCTGGATTTTGAACTTTGCACAGAAGCTTTTGATTAGCTTACTATCAAATTGTGTTCCATTGTCTGCAACTATTGCTCTTGGAATCCCAAACCTGGTAATGATGTTCTTCCAGATGAAGTTTTTCACATCAATGTCTCTAATCTTGGCAAGGGGTTCAGCTTCTATCCACTTGGTGAAATAATCTGTTGCCACTAGTAAGTACTTCCTTTGTCCAGTTGCTTGAGGTAGTTTTCCGACAAGATCCATGCCCCATTGGGCAAATGGCCAAGGACTGGATACTGGGTTCAAGTCGGCTGCTGGTTGATATATCAAAGGTGCAAACCTTTGGCACTTCTCACACTTCTTCACATAAGCTTCGGTATCTTTCTGCATATAGGACCACCAGTACCCCTGAGTAATGGCCCTGTGGGCAAGTGACCTGCCCCAAGCGTGGCTTCCACATATTCCTTCATGTATCTCGTACAGAAAATCTTCAACCTATGTAAGATGCACACACCTTATAAGGGGTCCAGTAAATGATCTTCTGTAGAGGTGTCCTTCTGGGGTCAAACTGAATCTTGCCGACTTCAGTCTGATCTTGTGCGCTTCTTTTCGGTCATCGGGCAGCTTCCCGTCTTTAAGGAATGCTATTATTGCATCTATCCAACTTGGTCTCATCTTCACACACATTGCTTTGCGCTCTGTGTTTAGTGGTTCTATGCTTGGACCAGGCAAGTAATCAACCATTATCGTCCTTGCCTTTGCAGGTTGTATTGCACTAGCCAGGTTGGCCAGGGCATCAGCGTGACTGTTATCATCTCAGCTAACCTGCTGTAGTCGGCAATTCTGAAATAAGGACACCAATCTGTCGACCTCCTTTACGTAGGCCGACATCCTTTCGTCTCGGGCTACGAACTCGCTTGTTGTCTGGTTGACTATAAGTTGAGAGTCACAGAAGACTATCACCTCATCTGCTTCTAACTGCTACTGCCAGTTTCAGTCTTGCAATCAGTGCTTCATACTCTGCTTCATTGTTTGAGGCCTTGAAACCCAAATGAATGGATTGTTCTAGTATCTGTCCATCTGGAGATATCAGATTACTCCTACCCCCGCCCTTGTCGGTTTGAACTCCCATCAACAAACAGTCGAAACGAGTCGCCGATGTAAATGCTGCAGGGCCTGAGTTTTTCTTCCTTCCTTTTTCTGTTGCCCTCGGCTGGGCTCCTCTTTGTTCACTTGGACATCGTTCACTCTCGGCTCAACAGAGCCCGATGTACGATAGCTCCTGGTGTGAACTCGGCCACGAAGTCGGCCAAAACTTGGCCTTTGATTGTTGTTCTGGGTCTGTATTCTAGGTCATTGGCCCAGGCCACTGCCATCTGGCTATTTTTGCCTGTCAGATCTCCCTGCTGGTTTCTGCATCAGCCAGGGTTTTGCTTACGTAGTAAACAGCCATTTGTTCTCCTTTTTCTTCTCGGATTACCACTGCACTTAACGCATGTTCCGAAACTGCTAAGTATAGGAATAGCTCATCTCCAGGTTCGTAGGTTTGAGAGAACTGGAGCCGTGTCAAATACTTCTTCAAGTCGGCCAAGGCGTTTTCGCACTCTTCTGTCTATAAGAAGTCTGTGGCCTTCTTCACTAAGCTGAAGAAGGGTTTGCATCTGTCAGAACTTCTGCTTATGAACCTATTTAGGGCTGCAGCCCTTCCAGTCAACATCTGTACTTGCTTCGCCGATGTTGGGCTTTTTAGTCCTAGGATGGCCTTGATCTGATCTGAGCTGGCCTCAATGCCCCTTCTGGTCACCAAGTATCCCAAGAACTTACCAGATCCAACTCCAAATGCACACTTCGATGCATTGAGTCGGAGCCGATATGTTTTAGGATGTCAAAGACTGCCTTTAAGTCTTCCAGATGGTCCTTAGGTTCCCTGGTCTTCACGACCATGTCATTGGTGTATACCTCCACTGTTCGGCCAATTAGGTGTCTGAACATCTTGGTTACCAATCTCTGGTAAGTTGCTCTTGCATTTTTCAACCCAAAAGACATCACTCTGTAGCAATACAGCCCTTTTGGGGTGATAAACGCAGTCTTCTCCTCATCTAGAAGGTACATGGCTATCTGATGGTACCCCCTGTAGGCATCCAGGAAGCTCATCCTTCTATGCCCTCTCGAATGGCTTTGCCTTCCAGAAGTCTGTCTACTTCTTCATTCATTACCTCAACATGCATCAACGTCGGTCTTCTTGCTCGTTGGATTACAGGTTTGGCCGATCTGTCTACGTTCAGTTTATGGCAAGTGACCTCAGGGTCAATACCAGGCATCTCGTAAGGCGTCCAAGCAAATACCTTAATGTTTGCTCTCAAGAAAGCCTCCAGTTCTTTTTCCTCTTCCTCGGTTAAGCTCGAGCCAAGAAGGAAGAAGCATTCCTCATCCCTTTGCTGGACAAGGATTTTCTTCAAGGCTTCTTCACTCTTCTCGTTGGCTCTTCGCCGACGTCATCTAGGACTTCCGTCCTCGTCTTCGATCTCTACTGTCTCTGGTTCTCGTATGCTGCAAGTGGATTTCATTGCTGTCATGGAGCAGTTCTTTGCCTGCAGCTGATCCCCTCTGACCTCCTCTATCCCATGCTTTGTTGGAAACCGCAATAGCTGATGCAACGTTGAGGGAACAGCCCCCATTGCATGCAGCCATGGCCTTCCCAAGATAGCATTGTAGGGGGAGGGTGTGTCGATTATGGTAAATTCTGTTTTTATCTTTTTGGTGCCAGCCTGCACGTCCAAGCTTGCTGATCAGTGGCTACGTCGGCGTTTCATTGAACCCGACCATTGGCTGTTGGACTGCTCCATATCGTCTGGGGTAAAGGCCAAGCTCCTTGTAACACCTGACATACATGATGTCACAAGATGCCTTGGTCAATTAGGATGCGCTTCACTTGGCACTCCCCAACCTGGGGATACTACCAAGGCATCGTTGTGTGGATGCTGCACCATCTCAAGGTCGGCTTCAGTAAAGGACACTACTGGTCCCTGGAACTCCTCGGCCCGAGGTCTTTTCTCCCGGACCTAGTACACATGCTGCAAGTGCTTTACCTTCTGGGCTCTCCCCCCTTATTTTTTTCGTTGACCTTCGAGTGAATTACATTAATTACCCAAGGTCCGCCTGCCTGCGGTTGTTGTGCTGGAGGAGGTGGAGCTACTGGTGCCTGAGGTAGTCTTGCTTGCTCTTCCCTTGTCCTTGCTTCATTTACAAGGTCCTTAAATGGCCTTGCCTTACCAGGTCTTCCAGATGTGCTTTCAGGGCTCTACAGCCCTAAGTCAGATGCACATCTTCATTGTGGTAAGCACAATGCTTACCAAGGCTTCTTTCCATAAACTCTCCTGGTACCCTTGCTGGTGCTCTGAAATAGGGCTGGGTTCGGATTTTCTCCAAGACTTTGTAAACCGGAATTCGGAATACAGTTGTGACTGCCTGTGCAGCCCTCAGTCCTATCTCTTGCTTGTTGGATCCATTGTTACCTCGGCCTCGCTTCGGTGAGCCGTTTCCTTTCTCTTGCTTTGTTTCCTTAGTCCCTGGCGTGTCTTCCTTGGCTCTGGCATATTTCTCAATTCTGGCCATGAGCTCTTCCATGCTTTTTGGCAATGTCTTTGCCAATGACTTTCGTAGTGGACAATCATCTTTTAAGCCGTTCTTGAAAGACACGACCGCCACCTCTTGGTTGCACTCGGGTATTCGGTTGAATACCTTATAATACCTTTTGGCATAAGCTCTCAGGCCTTCGTCTTTGCCGATTTTCAGAGCCATCAGGGCGTCTACCCTTAACGGCTATAGTTTGTTTGTCACAAACCTGGCCACAAACATCTCGGTCAGGCCTTCCCAGGTTTTTGCAGTTCCTTTCGGCAACTTGTGAAACCAGTCTGATGCAATTTCTCTGAAGGATGAGGGGAACACCTTGCAAAGCAACGGCTCGTTCCCGTGTATAACGCCATCGAGTTCAGGTACAAGCCGACGTGAAAGTTGGGGTCCGACTTCCCGTCGTAGATCTGGAATCTCGATATGCTAAACCTCTTCGGGGCTTCGAATTTGTCCAATTATATCGAGAATTGTGTTCTCCGCTTGACCGGGGAGGTTACGTCGGCATTTTGTTGCCTTCTCTGTAGGTAATCCCTTAGGTCCTCCTTGGTGCGACCAGGAGCTCGGCTATCTCCTGACTCAACCTTTGAGGTGCACTACTCTCAGCTTCGTTGTGAGCCCTCTTCGACCTTTCTCCATTAGTTGCGTCGAAGCACAACTCCTGCCTTTGAACATGCCGATGTTCTTTGGGGTCTGCTTCCTTGGTGCGATGTGTCCTTCGAGATTCTTCCTTCTCGACTCTCCTCGCCCGACCTCCCTTGAAGGCCGGTGAGAGTGTTTTTTCGCTCTGGTGTGCTGGGGGCTACAGGGATTGTTTTCTACCCTCCCTTCTATTGGCATTGGCCGCTGGAATCGGCGTGTCCTGCACGGGAATGGTGGCTGCATGACGTTGTTTTGCATCATGAAATTGACGACCGATTGCAGGTCTGCCAATTTGTTTGCCATCCCCTTCATCTCATCGTCCCTTCGTAGGCATCTATCCTTCCATACCTGAAGGTCGTCCTCGTTGTAATACTCGCTTTGGTCCGTTTTCTTTGGTACGTCGCCTTCCTGGCCGACGTCCTTTCCTCCGTGATTCTGATCACGAGTCTCTTCGTTGCAGTTGTCTTCTTCGACGTCAAGGTCAACAGGTTTCCCACTCCTAATAGGAGTGTCATCCCCAATCTTCTCTTTTTGTCCGTTGTTGGCCATCTATTCTCCTTTCTTTCCCAAAGACGGCGCCAAATTGTGTGTGTCAATTTCCGACCACATTGCCAAATTAGTACTTAGTTGGAGAGCACTGGCAGAATAGATTAGTCCCGAATAACTTGCAACAGAAAGAAGAGATTCCGACGGTGGTTCGTCCACCCGGGGGCACTCCGATGATTAAGTCAGTTATCTCTCAAAGATAGCAAAAGAGCTTAATTCACTATTCAGAATATAAATTGTGTACCTTAGACCCATGGGGGTGCCTCCCTTTTATAACCAATACAATCCTAGTCCCAATAGAAGCCTAGCTCTATTGGACTTAGGATTATTGCTAATCTTGGACTCCTAGTAGGATTGGGATAAACTCTCTAAGAGTCTTATCCTTACCTAAACTGAAGTCCCATTCAATCCAAGACTCTCGTCCTTTATCTGCTTATCCCGAACTCCGATATCTTCGGAGATAACCTCGGCCTATCCGAGATAACCTTCGGCGTCATAACCAGGACACGTGACACATCAACTGACACTTCGGCGTCACCTTGGCCACGTGTTGGCACTCAGAAAATATGTCCCCACAAATATATATATATATATAATCTAACGTGAATAGACTGGGTTAGGGGATGCTGCTGTGAGCTAATGCGGTACCGTTTTGCTCTGTTTTACTGTTTTTTTCTTCTTTTTTTTGGTCCCATAGAAAATAGTTTGAATAATGTTCCACTTAGTTTTTTTTTTTTTTTTTTTTTTTTTTTTTTTTTTTTTTATCATGAAATATAATAACAATATATGAATGACGTGATCTATTAAATTATTTATGTGTAATTTAATAATCTTAATCCTATCATGTTATAAAAGTGTAATTAAAATAAATATATAATAATTTATATGATATTAAATTATCGGAAATGCTGGAGACCCCCAGTGATGGCGGGCCATGATTCGTTGAAAACCAAAAAAAAAAAAAATAGTTTTTTTTTTTAGCCAATGGGAAGGCCACAAACATGACCCCCAGTGACCCCCACTGGGGGTCTGAGGCATTTTTGTTAAATTATAACATAGTAAAATCAACACTTAATTTGACATCAATAATAATAGTTAAATTGGGAAGAAAAATAGTAACATACAATTCAAAGTGATTCTAATTATTATTTTTTTATTCAGCTAGAAATCAAAAAAAAAAAAAGTTATAAAAAAATTTATTTTAAGAAATTAAATATAAGTATGCTACGGTTAGATTAATAAAAAATAGATAAATTAATTATGTTGAGTATTAATTTTTCTTTAATACATATTTGAAAATTGTTTATACATTTTATATATGTATATAAATTTTAAATTAAATATAAATTTTTCATAATAAACAACTTCATGTTAAATAGGAAATTCAATATAAATTAATAATAAAATATAAATAAGATAGACAAAAAAATAAAAAAATATATAATTAATTTTAATATAAAAATTGAATACTTGAATAAAAGTGAAAAAAGTAAAAGAAAATTAATTCGTAAAGTATTTTGTAGTACATATAATTATTTTAAATTTTATTTATGGGTAATTTAGATTAAGTAAAAAATTAATAAATATTATATTTTAGAAATAATTAAATATAAGGTATGTTACGTGGCACTTTTTTAAAAAAAAAATCAATAAGATAGGGAAAAAATATAAAATATATAAAAAAATTAATTTAATCCATACAATACACATAATTAAGTACATTTTGTCTTATTTATTTGTATATCAAGATAATTTTTTTCAAATATCATAATAATTAAATTATAATTATATATATGAAAAATAAGTATTTCTCAAATAGATTCCATATAAAATTGGTTATTATAGAATTTTATATGTAAAAAAAAAAGGCATGTTGATGTAGATTTTTTAAAATAAAGTAAGCCTTTAGAATGTGTCACCTAATTAAAAAAAAAAAACACTACTTATACTTTACACATTAGCTAATTGTGTAAATTCACAATAGAATCCCAACAAAAAAAAGGTTAACTATAATATGATAACACTTTGAAATGATTAACCATTGAGTTTTAAAGTTGAAGGGAATAAAATGTAAATGAATTATAATTTAACTATTGAGTTTTAAAATTTAAGGGAATAAATTTATCGAACATATATATATTTTTCAAACAAATATAATGCATAAATGTGTGCTTATTATATTTAATTTATTGGGTAAATTATAAATACACCCCTTGAGATTTGATTAAAATACCAATCGCCCCCTGTGATTTTGGAAATTACATTCCACCTCCTAAGATTTCTAATTTCATAACAAAAAGCCATTTTTATTAATAAATCATCAAGTTAATTAACAATTTTTAATGATATTAGAAATATGTTTAAATTAATAATTTAGGTAATTTTATTATTGAATAGGAGAGCAATTATGAATTTCATTTTTTTAGTTAGTTCTGTTAAATAAAAAATAGTAACAAGGAAGTATTTGTAATTTTCCAAACCACAGGGTACAATCTATATTTCAAACAAATTTCAAGGGATGTATTTGTAATTTACCCTAATTTATTCAATTATTTTTATTTTATTGCATCCAATGATAAAATTAAGTGGAACATTATTCAAACTATTTGTGATTTGAGAAAGCAACAAGACAAACCAAAGAAAGAAAGAAAAAAAAGAAAAAAAGAAAAAAAAGCAAAACGGTGCTGCATTAGCTCGCGGCAGTTGTTGCTGTGCTATAAGCACAACAGCATCTTCCAACCCGAATAGACTTGCAAATTTGAAACATGCGCCTCAAATGAAGATGACCATTGCAAGTAAAGCAATACTTCCAAGGAAAATTATCCTTTTCATTTTCATTGATGGCATGATATTAAAAAGGAAATTTATAATATATATATATATAAAATCTAACGTGAATAGACTTGCGAATTTGAAACCTGCATCTCAAATGAAGATGACCATTGCAAGTAGAGCAGTACTTCCAAGGAAAATTCTTCTTTTCATTTTCATTGATGGTCATATTAAAAAGGGAAAAAAAAATTATATATATATAATTTAACGTGAATAGACTTGCAAATTTGAAACCTGCACCTCAAATGAAGATGACCATTGCAAGTAGAGCAGTACTTCCAAGGAAAATTCTTGTTTTCATTTTCAATGATGGCATGATATTAAAAAGGAAAAAAAAAATTATAAGTATATATAACCTATATAAAGGAATAAGATTTTTTTTATAGATATAATTGATTTTTGTATTATGTGTCTAACTCTATAATTAGTTTTTATATATGCAACAAGTAAATATTAGATATAATGTGATATCACGTGATCATATCAATATCATTTTGTGATAAAAAACACAACATATTTGTATAAGTAGGGAGACAAGATCGGTCCACTTAATCCCCATTTATGATATTTTTTGCATGGGAATTTTTTTTTTTTTTTTTATTCAACCCCTCCTTACTTATGGGATTTAAACATGCCCAAGGCACATTTTTTTTGTGAAAATAACATTGCAATGTATAATTCATCTTCTATTAAATAGATTATTTGTGTCAACTTGATATTAAGCGAGTTCAACACTAATCTAAATTATTTATTATTTGTGTTGACATCACACGCCATAATTAAATTTAAATTAAAAAAAAATGGTCCATTATAATTTGTTAATTCAAAGTATACTTTTCATAGTATTAATATGCCATTTGGAAATTTGCAAATCTTTGTAATGAAGTTGGACAATTGACATGCATGTGTGTGGCATGTATTTATCAGGATTGTGATATTTTTTATTCTAAAATTGTAATGAAAGATATCTCTTGCATTATTCAATGATTTCATTTATATTATTGAAAGATTTTGGTGTGTTTGGTTTGGTTTTGGAAGATAAATTTTCAAAAAAAATCTTGGGGAAAGAGTTTAGAATTTTTTTTGATTTGTTTGGTTGTACATTTTGAAAATAGTTTTGAAGTATGGGAGTTTGGGATGATTTGATATTTTGTTGTAGTTAAGTAGATGTTTGAGAGAAAAAATGACTGAGAATGAGAGAGGAGAGAGAAAAAGTGATTAATTGATGTATAGGAGATAGAAAGTGATTTTAGAATTTTTTTTCTAAAATTACTAAACCAAACAAAAATTTAAAAAAATTTCTCCGAAATTTATTTCTCAAAAATAAACCAAACAAAGCCTTCATTTTTATGCAGGTATTAAAAATTAAAAATAAAAATCAAACATGTTAGGTTTTTGTACAACTCACCTAATATACAGAACACCTCTATTTTCCTTCTATTACTAGAGGGTCAAGTCAATAAACCATTTGATCTCAGGATTGGTACTGACTGAGTATACTAATATGCTTTACTGAGAAAGGGGAATTGACACAATTAGATATCTTTCCTTCAATTAGTAAATCAGTTATGCAGTCCAGCTCTTGGATTGTTCATTAGCCTTGTTGTGAATGTACACATAATTACAAGCAACAATAAGTTACTTTTTTTTCTTTTTTCATTTGGCTTTTTTTAAATTGGTCATTTAAATTGGTCATTTTAACTTAAGAGAGCGTTTAGGTTTGGTAAGCTCATTTTGAGATCAATTTCAATTATTTGAACTGTTTAATTTTTAAAACTCATTGAGTAGAATATTTATGTAAAAAATCAAGATGATCAGATATCGGTAAGTATATGTTTGAATCAAAATTGTATTATAAAAAATATATGACTATTTTTGAAATTACATTTGTCGTCCATTTGTGTAAAACAAATATGATTCAAATATATAGTTACCGATATCCAATCATTTTAATTTTTTACATAAATATTCTACTAAACGAATCCTAAAAAGTGAATGGTTCGTGTTAGGCTTATTTATTTTGATGATTTATTTAATTATGTTTTAATAGAATCCAAAATTTATTTTGATGATTTATTTAATTATGTTTTAATTTATTTAAAAGAGAAAAATAGAATCACAATTTATTTTATCTCATTATTTCTCACCTAAACTTTTATCCTAAATATTGTTTGAATGTATTTAATATTTGCTTAAATCAGGAGTTCATTTCAAAATAATGCCCAAACCAAAGGTTCAAATAGCCAAAAACAAAAGTTCAAACAGCCCAGCACAGCAGCAGGCCAAAAGGTTCAAGTGGAAGATATTCAAATTAGTAATGATGGAGTGTAAGATATTCAAATTAATAATGATAAAGTGGAAGATATTCAAATGAATACAACAGCTATAAACGGCTATAAATACAACAGCTATAAACGGCTATAAGTTTCATTATATATACCAAAGCTTCTGATGTGAACAAGTTACAACAACAACAAACAAGTTACAGAAATCAGAAAATATTTTTTGATCTAAAATCACTCTCATCTATTCTCTGAAATTTTTTTCTGAGAAGTGTTTTTCAATTTTTGTTTACATTCTCCCTCAGAAATTATACATTAAGTCGTATAGCTTTAAACTCATATTTCCTGTGTGAGGATTACAAAAAAATCAGAGTCTCATTTTTATATCTATCTTTGAGAGATAATTCTTGTAGCTTTCTATGAAAGCAAAAACACATTCTTTTCAATCTTAAGAGTGTAGTACTCTCGGTGTTTTTTGGACTTAGACAGTCTGTGTAAAATCCGTGGAGGATTGCTCTATCTGTGCAAAGGTTGCCAATACCCTTTGAAACTAGAGAATAGTGAAAAATCTAAAGTGCAGTTGAGGAATGGACGTAGGCCGAGTTAAAGCCGAACCACTATAAATTTGTTTGCCTCTCTCCCTTATCTCTTTATTTTATTTAAATTGCCATAACTATATTTCATATTTTTATTGTGCTAAAATCATTAATTGACATAGTTGTTAAAACACTTGTTTTAATTATTTTTATTTCATTAACTATATTTATCTATTGTGCTAGTCATAATTTTTATTAGGGTATTATTATTTTTATTTATAAAAACCTAATTCACCCCCTCCCTCTTAAGTTGTCGTTTGGGTAACAATTAGTATCAAAGCCTAGACTTTATTTTAGATTTAACCATATGGGAGTTTCGATCTATGGCAACCTTAGCTGAAGGACAAGCTACAAATAGGCCACCATTGTTTGACGGAAACAACTATAGTAATTGGAAGAATAAGATGACCCTATACCTACAAGTCATTGATTATGCCATATGGATTATTGTCACCAAAGGTCCAAAAATTCCTACCAAATTAGTAGACGATATTAGTGTATCTAAAACAGAAGATGAATGTGATGAGAGGGATCACAAATTATGGCAAGCCAATGCTAAAGCCAAACTCACCCTTGTTTGTGGATTAACTCTAAGGAATATAATAGAATTTCAAGTTGTGATTCGGCAAAAGAAATTTGGGACAAACTTGAGGTAACATATGAAAGTACAAACCAAGTGAAGGATCTCGTATTGATATGCTTGTTCATAGTTATGAATTGTTTAAAATGAACTCTGATGAATCTATTTCAAGTATGTTTACTAGATTTACTGAAATTGTAAACTCTTTGAAATCTCTTGGCAAAACTTATACTAACAGTGAGTTAGTGAGAAAAAATCTTAGGTGTTTACCAAAGAATTGGGAAGCAAAGGTCACCGCCATTATAGAAGCCAAAAATCTCTCCACACTTGGATTGGATGAGCTTATGGATTCTCTTATGACTCATGAGATCATCATGAAAGGACATGAGGATGTTGAAAACAAAAAGAAAAGTGGAATTGCATTCAAAGCCTCATCAAATGAAGAAAAACATGAAAACTCCAGTGAGGATGAAAAGTATGCCATTTTTAGTAAAACCCTCAAAAAGCACTTCAAGAAAAACAATTATGGGAAGAAGACATTTCAAGAAAGAGTACAACAAAGATAACAAGAAAGAACCTATTATTTGCTATGAGTGCAAAAATCCTGGACATATGATGATGGATTATCCAAAATTGAAAAATCATGGAAAAGACTACAAACGGAACAAGAAGGCCATGGTAGCAGCTTGAGGAGAAAGTGAAGATGAAAGCTCAAGTGATGAAATTGAAAATGAAGTAGCCAACTTATGTCTCATGGCTCTTGAAAATGAAGACTCTACTCAAGATGAGGTAACTACTCTTTATGAAGAACTTGAAAGTGCATTCCATGAACTACAAGATAAATTTAGAAAAGTTTGTGCCAAAAATAATGTGTTGAAGAAATCTGTTGCATCTTTATCTATTAATGTAGAAGAATTAAAGAAAGAAAAAATTGTTTTGAAAATTGATTTTGATACTATCTCTAATGAGAAAACTACTTTAAAAAACAATGTTGATGATTAACAAAAACACTTGAAAATTTTGTAAAAGATAGAGATAATCTCAATATGCTTCTTGGAAATCAAATATGTATTTTTGATAAAGCGAGTATTGGATATGACCCTATTAAGAAACAAAAGAATCTCAATACAATTTTTGAAAAGACACCTCTCATGACACACCCTCATATTACTTGTTATTATTGTAGAAAGAAAAGCCATTATATATCTTATTGTCCATTCAAAAAGAATATGAACATGGGAATTAAAAAGATTTGGATTATTAAGGGATCTAACAAAACTAACCAAGAAAGACCCAAGAAACTATGGGTACCAAAAACCAACACTTGATTGTCATCTTGTAGGTTTGCTTTAAGTCCAAAGCTAAAGAAGGGAAGTGGTACCTAGATAGTGGATGTTCCAGACACATGACCAGAGATAAATCATTCTTTACTAAACTATCATCGAAAGATGGAGGATTTGTTACTTTTGGAGACAACAAGAAAGGAAAAATCATCGGTATTGGTAGCATCGGTATTTTTCATAACCCTTCTATTGAAAATGTTTTACTTGTTGATGGACTTAAGCATAACCTACTTAGTATTAGTCAATTATGTGATAAAAGTAATCGAGTTATTTTTGATAAATCACATCGTACAATTGAAAGCACAAATTATCATAAAGCTTTATTCGTTAGTAATCGCCATGATAATGTTTATGTTTTTCATCTTAATGATCTCTATGGTAGTGATGTTAAATGTTTATATGTTAATAATGAAAATAGTTGGTTATGGCATAGAAGACTTGGTCATGCTCATATGGATTTAATTGCTAAACTTTTGAGAAATGATTTGGTCATTAGACTTCCAAAAATTAAATTTGAAAAATATCATCTTTGTAGTGCTTGTCAACAAGGAAAACAAACTAAAACATCATTTAAATCAAAATCTCATATTTCCACAACTAGACCTTTACAACTATTGCATATGGATTTATTTGGTCCCTCAAGGACATCTAGTCTAGGTGGTAAACATTATTGTCTTGTTATTGTTGATGATTATTCAAGATTTACATGGGTTATGTTTTTAGCACACAAAGATGAAACCTTTTCTTCTTTCACAAAACTCTGTCGTAGAATTCAAAATGAAAAAGGCTTTCTTATTACTAATATTCGAACCGACTATGGTAGAGAACTTGAAAATGAGAAATTTGAATTGTTTTGTGATGAGCATGGTATTAGACATAATTTTTTAGCACCTAGAACCTCTCAACAAAATGGTGTAGTAGAAAGGAAGAATAGAACTCTAGAAGAGATGAGTAGAACAATACTTTGTGAAAATAATCTTCTAAATATTTTTGGGCCGAAGCTGTTCACATCGCATGTGTAGCTCGACTTTTCCGCGCCCTCTTTCGAAGAGCTCAAATTGGTCCTACAGTTCGAACTCCTGTCACGGTTCTAAATCTAGTCTCACAAGTGCGATGTGAAACTGATAAACACCAAAGAGTCCAATCCGGCAAATCATTTTGAAAAATCGATTTTAAATCAAGTAATGCCAAAATTGGACTGCTTTGCCAGATTACAGAGTCGCCACCTAAATATTTTATTTTTGGAAAAATTTAGGAAACCCTGACTCATACCAAAAGCCACGTGTCCGTCATCACCAAAGTTACCTCGGCTCGAGAACTTGGGTACGAGAGGGGAAGGTCCTGAAATGAGCACCCCCGCTCGCCCGATCAAAGATCGGCCTCTACTATCATGATATGTTGTTTTATAAACCTCATGTGTTCTTATTCCGATTATTAGCTAACTTTATTATGTGACACACACAAGTAAGTGTAGACTAAAATCGCAAGAATTAGAACAAATCAACTCATGTTTGTTTTTGAAAATGGTTTGAAATGCCACCCTCAAGTGGGCTAAAACGTGGATTTGCCATCAAACATGATGGGCTTAAAACATGATTTACCACTTCACAAAGTGGACTTAAAACTCACATTTATCGAATTGTTCCAATTCAAGTAATAAAGCCTTCATCCACAAGCATTCATGCAGTTTAATCATTTAAGCACATAGGCCTCATGGCAAGCATGCTATCATGGCAACATGGCAATTACACTCATGCAATATGCTAAAGCATAAAAGCTTACCGAGTACTCCAAGCCAAAACAAAGGCTAGTTAGAAACAATGCATGATCTTAACTATACAAAATGCCTAATGCAACACATGTAATATGAAATTAATAGGCTTGGCTACTAATATGGCATTTGCAACACTTTGATAACATGCTTTGAAACACGTATTCAAGAAAGTATTGAATTGACAATGCAGTTTGAATGATGCGTCGAGCCTCGGTGCATGCAAGACAAATGAATGATGCAAACATGCAAGCATAAGGTATGCTAATTGAAACATGACCCTAAACTAACCATCGAAAGTGGTTAAATAAAAGGGAGAAAGACGTGGGGTTGGAAGATATGCACACGCACGCACACTTATTACAACATTGTGCCCTCGCGAAGGAGGGTCCGAATGAATAAGCTAAGCTACACTAAGTTAAGCTAATTATTACAAAATAACTAATAAACTAACTTAGCTAATTAATTACAAACCAAATTAATTAATTAAACACTTAACTAATTAATTACAAAACGACTAAGCTAATGAACTAATTAGCTAAACAATTTAAATGAACGGCCTCGGGAAGCGAGGGATGCTTGCATGCTCGGTTACTTCCTCCCGAAAATCCACCGCCTTGCCTTTGGATGCCTCCGTTTGCACTTGTTTGATCTCTGAAAATTGTGCCAACTCCCAGAATACCTCTGCTCCAACTCAGGAACATATTGATGCAAAATTCATTTCTGGCCGGTCGGCTACCAATAGAGGCTATCGGCTACCATTGGTGGCCGGTCGGCTGCTTCAATTGGCCGGTCGGCCACTAATTTCCTGGATTTCCCATTTTTGCTGCAACAAGAGCAAATAGACGCAAAGCAGTGTATTCCAAGGAATATATGTGTGTACTCCTACCCTCTTTATCATTTCTCAAGCTCAAAGGAGTGTAGCTATTGGCTCTCAAGCTATCAACCAAGCATTTTCAATACATGATGGCTAGAGAACCAAGCTTGTACAAATTTAATGAATGCACAAACAAGACCAACACAACCACCACCCTATCATGCATGATCAAGGGTGACGGTGACCAAGAAAAATGACACGTTTCATTGCTTTGAGTATGAAACGTCCCATTTTCCTTGTGTTTGGATTAACGTCCGATCCAAACACATGTAATGCAACACAACATGTTTAACTTGCTCAAGTTTTACTTGTTATGCTTTAATTACTTATTTTAATTACCGATCCATTCTTTAACCGGTTAAGTCCAAAAGATAAGAGTCTTCTAATGGAAAGAGGGCTTAAACCACAAGTACCTTAAGCATGAAAGAGGCCTCATGCTGTTGGTAATGAACTCCCGAAGGAATCAAACCATTAGGCATGAGGGTCTCAATTCCACACTCAAGCCGACAAGAGGCTCAAAGCCATTTTCAAAACAAAGTAAAGAGTGAAAAATAGAGGGAGGTTGCAGATATTTCAGTGCTGAAATGGCATGCAAAATGACACTAAATCATGCAAGCAACGCATGCAAGTCATGTTTAAGGGCCTAACTCATTAAGCTAGTGAAGACCATTACACTATAGCCATGCAATACAAGCCTCAACTGAGCACACCAGCTCAAAATAGAGTTAAAAGATGCCAAAACAGTGGCTAAATCATGCTGGAATTAAAGCACAAAAGGCTAGAAAAACATGCTCACATGTTAGCTTGCAAACAAGACTCAAGACACAACTCTCAAAAGCAATGAAAGATTGAAACAAATGAGCATGTGACAGAGCTATATACACTGAAATTACATGTTAAAAGGCACTACAATATGCAATCATTTCAAGCAAAACATGTTTAAAAGCCCAAAATGCTAAGCTAGTGAAGCTAGTTGCACAACAACTATGCAAGACAAAGCCTACATGACCAAAATAGCCCAAAACAAAGTTTAATCATGCAAGATCAGAGGCAAACACATGCTGGAAAGAAGCTGAGCTAAGCCACAAAAACATGCTACCATGTGATGCTAACTAGGCATGGAAATGAGACACAAGGAGGGGAGGCCACCCCTTCCATTTTTGGACTTCAAAACATACTTTTTACCCCTGAAATAACTCTGAATTTCAGTGGTTTAAAGGCCCAAAAAGTTTGACTTTAACATGCTAAAAGATGGTTCAAAGGCTCATACAAATAAGCAACAAAAAGAGTAGACAACCCCTTAGCACAAAATGGCTTCAAACCAACATGTTAAGGCCCAAAAATTAGAACTTTTTGTAGTTGAAAACCAGGCCCAAAACAGTATAAAAAGATGGCAAAACAAGTATGTACAAAGAGCTTAAATGAGGTAAGTCTTATACCTTTGAAACACAGCATAAAATAGCCACTCTCTTAGGCTCAAACAACCTTCCAAAAGTCTAAAATAGGTTCCAAGAGGCCTCAGCTCCAAGGTGGTCCAATTTGGTTAAGGGCTAGTGTAAATGTGTAGAGAATTCTAACTTTCAAGCTAAAATAAGAGAGAGAGAGAGAATTCTAGAGAGAGAGAGGAAGAAATTTGCTCAAAAAAAATCCAACCTCTTAAAATGGGGAAGAGACCCCCTTATATATAGAAAATCAAGCCAAAGGCTTGTATTCATCCCTCCATACACGTGTATGGAGATGAGCATCAGTGAACAACAGCTGGCAAATAAATATCGAAAAAATGAGAAAAATGGCCTTCGACCATCATCAATGGCCGACCGGCCATCAATGTAGGCAACTGGCCATCAACATAGTCGACCGGCCACCATTGGTGGCCGACAGGCACAAGTCATGGCTGGCAAGCTAGGAGGATGGCCGACAAGCCACCCTCTCCTCCAAAAGTGAAGCAACAAGCTCTTGGTCCATAACCAAGCACAAAACAAATAAGATTAGAAACTCCAAGGCAAGGCGCTCAGCCGAGACCTTCAGGGACTCAAAACGAACACGAGCAAGCATAATCATCGGGTGTTCAAATGATGACGTCCAAGTCTTGAGGACGGTCAAAAATGGGGTGTCTACAGCATGCTGTATTTTAAATCGTGTATTAATTAGACTTATTCTCAAAAAGACTCCTTATGAACTTTGGCATGATAGAAACCCAACATTAGTCACTTGCATGTTTTTGGTTGTAAATGTTTTGTGCATAATAATGGTAAGGATAACTTAGGTAAATTTGATTCAAAATCTGATGAAGCAATTTTTCTTGGCTATTCCTTAACTAGCAAAGCTTATCGTGTTTTTAATAAAAGAACTCTTGTTATGGAAGAATCTATACATGTGGCATTTGATGAAACTAACATCTCTGTTCAAAAGCAAATTGTTAGTGATAATATAGATTTGGAACCAAATGTGGAAGATTCAAGTATCTACAAAGAAGAGAACCAACCATGTAAGTTAAACAAAGAGATTGAACAACCTATTCTCCCACCTCAAGAAGAAGGAGGAAACAATGATGATTTGCCAAGAGAATGGAAGTTTGTTCATAATCACCCTAAGGATTTAATCCTAGGTGACCCTACAAAAGGTATTGAAACTCGCTCTTCACTTAGAAACATTTGTAGTAACTTGGCTTTTCTCTCACAGATTGAGCCTACAAACTTTCAAGAAGCCGAATTCAATGAACATTGGATGATAGCTATGCATGAAGAGCTTAACCAATTTGAGAGAAACAAAGTGTGGAAACTTGTGTCAAAACCTAGATTAGAAGCCATTCGCATGTTACTTGCATTTGCATGTTTTAAAGATTTCAAACTTTATCAAATAGATATAAAAAGTGCCTTTCTTAATGGTTTTATAAATGAGGAAGTTTATGTTAAACAACCCCCCAGGTTTTGAAGATCATGTTTTTCCAAATCATGTTTTTAAACTATCAAAAGCTTTATATGGTTTGAAACAAGCACCTCGTGCATGGTATGAACGATTAAGTAAATTTTTGATTGAAAATAATTTTTCTAGAGGAATGATTGACACAACACTTTTTGTTAAAACCAAAAATGATGATTTACTTATTGTGCAAATATATGTGGATGACATTATATTTGGTGCTACTAATGAAACCTTGTGTAAGGAATTTGCTAAGTGTGTGCAAGGTGAGTTTGAGATGAGCATGATGGGGGAGCTAAATTATTTCCTTGGGCTTCAAATCAAACAATGTAAGGAAGGAATTTTTTATCAACCAAGCTAAGTACACAAAAGAATTACTCAAAAAGTTTGGTATGTATGACTCAAAAATAGCTGGAACACCTATGAGCACATCCATTAAGCTAGACAAGGATGAAAAAGGTAAGTCCATTGATCAAACAAAATATCGAGGTATGATCGGCTCACTTCTTTATTTAACGGCAACTAGACCCGTTATTATGTTTAGTGTTTGTATATGTGCTAAATATCAATCAAATCCTAAGGAATCACATCTCATTGTTGTTAAAAGAATTTTTAGATATCTTGTTGGCACTCAAAATTTGGGACTGTTTTATCCTAGATGTGTTGCATTTGATTAATTAGTTACTCGGATGCTGACTTTGTCGGATGTAAACTTGATAGAAAAAGCACCAGTGGCACTTGTCACTTTCTTGGTAACTCATTAGTATCTTGGTTTAGCAAAAAGTAAAATTCTGTTACTTTATCAACGGCTGAAGCTGAATATATAGCTTCCGAAAGTTGTTGTGCCCAAATACTTTGGATGAAACAACAATTGGAGGACTTTGATTTGCATTATGATCATATCCCTATTAAATATGATAATACTAGTACCATCAATTTAAGCAAAAATCTGGTTCAACACTCACGAACAAAACATATTGAAATTCGACATTATTTTTTAAGAGATCATGTTCAAAAATGGGATATTGTACTTGAATTTGTAAACACCGACAAGCAATTGGCAGATATTTTCACAAAACCCCTAAGAAAGGATCGCTTCAATTTTATTCGTGAGAAGCTTGGAATGTCGATTTCTACTTAAAAAGTTTTGTTATGACTGTGAAACTTGAATTTTTGTTAAAATGATATATGTGTATTGCTACATTGATATGAAAATATTTATATCAGTTGAATGCTCTCAAGTCCTTCATACATTTATTCTCCTTAACAGTTTGCTATTTTCAACTGTGTAATTTTTTTGGGGTTCTACATCTTGAGGTAAAATTAACTTTGCATACATTGATTTTTTTTTAAAACACTCATGGTATTTTTTTGCATTACCATTCCAGCAACACTAATGTCTCCATTAAGTTTAATTTCTGCTGGTATTATTTTATTTTAATTTTTTTTATTTTGCTATTAGGCTTAATTTCTTTTATTTTTATTTTTTTTCTCATTATTATTTTTTGTTTAGGCTTAATTTTCTTTTTTTTTTTCTGTTCTTTAATTTCATTTTTCAGTACTTAAACATAAAAACAAAAACAAATCAAAATACAAATATTTATAAAATAAAATAAAAAAACACCCTTCATTTTTTTTCCGGCCATACGCCGATCAAAATAAACATATTTACATAAATAAAAAAAAAAAACCCTTCATTTTTTTTACGGCCATACGCCGATCTTACTTACTCACCTCTTCTATCGTTTTCTTCCTCTTTTTATCACCTTGAGAGGCCCTTGAAGGCCCTGCCCCTGTGCTTTCGTCGGGAGCGACGACTCCCCACTGACTATCAAAGGCTAAGAACGACGTTGCTCCAAATCGGGCCATGGAGGTGGTCTTCCGTTTAAGCTCTTTATTTTCGGCCTTCAGTGCGCAAATCTCTGCTCGCGCATCTTTGTACATGAGCTGGAGCAGCGAGAGTTGGGCGTTGACCTGGTGGAGCTCACTCGTCATGTTCTGCAGTCGGTAAGCCAATTTTGTGACTGCAGTCACCGTCTCCATACAGGACGTCAGTGTGAAATGATTGGCTTCAATGTCTGATTGAGATGCCATTATTTGCTCAATCAACATCATAGGAAGGTTGGAAGAGTAGGAGCTAGGGTACTCGATCCAGCAGCGCTTACGGAATCATTCAGGTCCGGAAACAGAGTAAGGGGACGGGATGAGGCCATGAAGTAGAAGAGGAAGATGTAATCGACAGGAGGGTCATTTTTGGCAACCTTTCTGCTCTGCTCAATGTCTCTGTTCTATCTCTCTCACGTAGAAGAAGAAAGAGATGGAAGCGAATGAGAAAGAAGAAGGAGAAGAGAGTGATTAAGAAGAAGACGGAGGAGAAAAAGATAAGAGGGAGAGAGAGCCGAGGCCGTTGATTGACCCATCTCACTTTTATCGGTTGGCTGACAGAAAAGCGAGGATGGGTGTCTGACTCAATTTTCGACGGAAAAGAGAGAGGCGAGTGAATCGTATATATATGTATATATATGTTTTGAATTGTATAGATGCCATTTATCACTATCATTTTTCTCCTCCTCCTCCAGATTCTGACCCATAATTTTCTTTTGATAATGTCACATGGGGAGAAATTATATGATGTTATATATTATGATGTTATGTATTATGGTATTATTTTCAAACTAATCTGATGTTATGTATTTATAGTTTGATATCTTAATCTTATATCATGTTGTTGATTAAAGCTTATTTATTACACATGTGCTAACCTATGTATTTAGAAATGAATTCAGGGAGCATGACTTGAGGGAAGCCTTTCTTACTCTCAAATCAAATCAAAAAAAACATCATTGTGTGCCATCATCAAAAAAGGGAGATTGTTACACTTATTATTTTGATGATTATTTAATTATGTTTTAATAGAATCAAAACTTTATTTTGATGATTTATTTAATTATGTTTTAATTATTTGAAAGAGAAAAATAGAATCAAATTTATTTGTCCCATTATTTCTCATCTAAACTTTTATCCTAAATATTGTTTGAATGTATTAATTTGCTTAAATCAGGAGTTCATTTCAATCCAAAATAATGCCCAAACCAGAGGTTCAAACAGCCCAGCACAGCAGCAGGCCAAAAGATTCAAGTGGAAGAATTCAAATTAGTAATGATGGAGTGGAAGATATTCAAATTAGTAATGATGAAGTGGAAGATATTCAAATGAATACAACGGCTATAAACGGCTATAAGTTTCATTATATATACCAAAGCCTCTGATGTGAACAGGTTACAGCAACAACAAACAAGTTACAGAAACCAGAAAATATTCTTTGATCTAAAATTACTCTCATTTATTCTCTGAAATTTTTTTCTGAGAAGTGTTCTTCAATTTTTGTTTACATCCTCTCTCAGAAATTATACATTAAGTCGATAGCTTAAGCCATCTTTCCTGTGTGAGGATTATAGAAAATCAGAGTCTCATTTTATATTTATCTTTGAGAGATAATTCTTGTAGCTTTTCTGTGAAAGCAAAAACACATTCTTTTCAATTCTGTAAGAGTGTAGTACTCTCAGTGTTTTTTGGACTTAGAAAGTCTGTGTAAAATCCATAGAAGATTGCTCCATCTGTGAAGAGGTTGCTAGCACCTTGTGAAGCTAGAGAATAGTGAAAAATCTCAAGTGAAGCTTGAGGAGCGGACGTAGGCCGAGTTAAAACCGAACCATTATAAATTTGTTTGCCTCTCTCTCCCTTATCTCTTTATTTTATTTAAATTGCCATAACTATATTTCATATTTTTATTGTGCTAAAATCATTAATTGACATAGTTGTTAGAACACTTGTTTTAATTATTTTTATTTCATTAACTATATTTATCTATTATACTAGTTATAATTTTTATTAGGGTATTATTACTTTTATTTATAAAAACCTAATTCATCCCCCTCTTAGGTTGTCTTTTGGGTAACAGTTCAGATCACCAAAATCAATATTCAAAATGGGTCTATCAAGTCCAAACGCTTTCTCAAGTTGAGATAACAACTTGAGAGAAGCCAAACATCTTTTTTTTTTGATAACTGGGTGTTCAGATTAGCTTACGTGCATCTCGACTAATTTCGGGAGATCAATCCCACCGTCCACTTGCGATGCCCCATTTAAAGTCAGGTCGAATGCCGTGTATGGACATGAACCCAAGTAACTTATTGCTACTAGTGAATATTAAATTTAAGACCTAATAAGAATATACTTTTAGATTTTAAATTTTACCCGCTAAGCCAATCTCTTGAGATTAGAGCAATAAATTGCTTAAGAGCAACTCTAATATAGTAAAAGTCAAAGTCACTTTAACAAAGTATTTTTTTAGGCTCAATACAGTACAAAAAGGTCACATTTTTGGTAACACTATACAACTAAAGAGAAATGTTTGAGTGCTTTAGGGAGAGAGTTCTAATAGTTTTAATTTGTGTGTGAGTCCATCTAATGTGATGTTTTGACTTTATTATTATTATTTTTTTTGATTTTTCACATTACTAAAACTCAATTAGAATTTTAATTTTAGGGGATGAATCACTGCTATACCACTAAAATGGTTTCCATGTGGCATGATTGTGGAATATTTGATAAAGTCAAATCTCGTGTATTTTGACAAATTTTGGCTGAAGATTTGGGACACTGTTGAAAGGAATTTATTTATTTATGAAGGCAAAATTAAAAATGACTTTAATTTAAGAATTTAACACACTATTAGAGTTTTGAACTAACCTAAATAATCTTATCTATCTATATATTATATCAATCCCGCTAGGTAGCTCGAATACATGAAGGCGCTCGAGGTACCAAAACGACGTTGTTTTGGCACCTTTTTTTTTTTTTTTTTTCTCTGTTCTTCTTCCTCTGTCTTGATCTGTTCTTTTCTTCTTCCAATTGATACAGATCTATTTTAAGTCAGTCCAAGAGATAGAGGAAAGGAAAGAGATATAGATTTGCTCCACCAAACCCAAAATCAAAATCAAAATCAAAATCAAAATCAAAATCCCAACCAAACCCAAAATTAAAATCAAACCAAACCCACATAATCAAAATCAAAATCAAAACAAAATCAATCCCAAACCTTCGAATCAAAATCAAAACAAAAACAATCCCAAACCCATGAATCAAAATCAAAATCAAAATCAAAACAAAATCAAACCCACCGCATCTGGAGTTGCTTACCTCGCGAACATGGTACGGGTTGGGTTGTGGAGTGGTTCGCGATCTCCGTCCATGGCGGTTTCATGGCCCCCTCTCTTTGTTTTCTTCTCCTCTCTTCCTCTTGCCTCTCTCATCTCTCTATTTCTCTCTCTTTCTCTGAAAGAAGAAAAAAAGGAAAAAGAACCCCACACGAAAAAAAAAAAAGAAGAGTCAAAACGACCTCGGGGCATTCGGGCCTCTTCAAACTTCAAGCTACGAAGCTTTGTTGATATTATATAAGGAAAAAGGTATTTTTAGTGAGGAGCCTTGTAAAAGTTTCAATATCTCATACTAATTTTCTTGATTTTCTTAATTTTAAATAATTAAGAAAATCTCCATTGGCTAACTTTTATTTGATAATCCCATATCGGAAAAAAAAGGAAAAAAATGAGTTGTTTTACTTATATAAAGAGAATCTTATGCTCACATCCCATTAGTGAGGAGCCTTGTGAGAGTTTTAATCTCAAACTAATTTTCTTGATTTTTCTAATTTTAAACAATTAAGAAAATTTCCATTGGCTAGCTTTTATTTGATACTCTTATATCGGGAAAAGAAGAAAAAAAATGAGTTATTTTACTCATATAAAGTGAATTTTATACTCCCTTCCCATTTAATATTGTAATGTTGTACATGTTTCAATTCAATATAGTTTAAATTTTAACGGTTTTAATTAATTAATTATGACTTAGCCGATTAGGCTAAATCATTTTTGATTTGATTGATTTGATGGTTTAACCGCAATTTTAGTGATTTTATCAAAATATATTGATTAAATTTGTTTAAATCGAAATAAACTAAAGATTGAAAAACTGAGATTGCTTGATTAGAAATAAACTTTCTGTCCAAATAATTGTTAACTTTTATTTTATAATCTCACATCGAAAAAAGAAGAAAAAAAAAAAAGTGAGTTGTTTCACTTATATAAGGTGAATCTTAATAGTGTAATATTGTGTATAATTCAATTCAAGACAGTTTAATTAAAATAACATTTAAAAGTTTTAATTAATGAATTTTTGTATAGGTTGGTTGGTCATTTGACCTAACCGATTAGGTTGAACTATTTTGGGTTTGACTGATTCTCCGGTTTAATCGCGATTTCTCATATTGATTTTATTAATTTTAAACAATTAAAAAAATTTTCATTTGCTAACTTCTATTTAACTATATAAAAATAAAATTCTAATTAGTTTATAACTTATTTTATAATCACACATCAGGAGAAGAAGAAAAAGCAAAGTTTGTTTCACTATCTATCTATCTATCTATCTATCTATCTATCTATCTTATTATATAAGGAAAATAGACTTTTTAGTGAGAAGCCTTCTAGGAGCTCCAAATCCTCATTTTAATTTTCTTGATTTTCTTAATTTTAAATAATCATTTTTATTTGATAATCCTATATCGGGAAAAGAATGAAAAAATGAGTTGTTTTACTCATATAAAGATAATCTTTATACTCCCATTCCATTTAGTGAGGAGTCTTGTGTGAGTTTCAATATCTCATACTAATTTTTTTATTTTCTTAATTTTAAATAATTAAGAAAATTTCCATTGACTAATTTTTACTTGATAATCCCACATCGGGAAAAGAAGAAAAAAGTGAATTGTTTGGATTGTGATAGTTTAGGTTGGAAGCTTTTATTATAGTTTAGGTTGATGGTTCACCAAACTGTACGGTTAATAGGAGGCCAACTTATATAATTTAAAGGCTTTTTTTAATAATTAATGTTATTATTATTATAATAAAAGGGTTTCAAAATTTGGAGGCCGGCACCTATCTCCCCCAATTGGATCCATCTTGCTTGCATGATTACAATTAATTATATTTTAAAAATAATATTTTGTTCCAAATGTAATGATGCAAGTTAATTCCACGATTATGACCATATGAATGACGATTTAACAAGGCACGTGCCGGAAAGGAGAAGAGTTTAGTTGATTGATTTTGATTTATTTTTAATTTTTACAAATATTTTGAACAAATTAAAATTCGATTTACTTTCAGCGAGACTACCATTTATAATCACGTAATTTTATTATATTTAATTTTTAAAAATAAATAATATATATAATTTTATAAATAGATCATATATTTATATTAAAGATAAATACATTGAAATCACCTTAACATAACTTTAGAATGAATTTGAATTTTTTTTTTGAATATGCATATGAGTTTACAAAATGATCGAGTATGATAAATTCACCAATCTAAACTATGCCTCTTTAATTCCCGTTGACTAGCTTCCATTTACCTTTTATTTTACAATCTCACATCGAAAAAAGAAATAAAAAAGTGAATCTTATATTCCCATTTATATAAGTAAAAGGAGATTTTTAGTGAGAAGCCATATGATCAATATCTCATACTCATTTTTTTTATTTTCTTAATTTTAAACAATTAAAAAAATTCCCATTGGTTAGCTTTCATTTAACTTTTATTTTACAATCCCACATAGAGGTTTTTATTTTAAAAATAATTTTGTATGAGATTTTGAAACTCTCATGATATTTAACTTAAAAATAATTACAATCCCATATCGAGAAAAAAAGAAAAGAAAAAGTGAGTTGTTTCACTTATATAAAATGAATCTTATAAAGGAAGTTTTAAGGGAGAAGCCTTCTAGAAAGTCCAAATTTTCATTCTAAAATTATTGAATTTTCTTAATTTTAAACAATTAAAAAAATTCTCATTGGCTAGCTTCCATTTGCTTTCTATTTTACAATCTCAAATCGGGAAAAAAAGAAGAAAAAAGTGAATTGTTTCATTTACATAAGAGAATCTCATACTCCAATTTATATAAATTATTGAAATTTCTTAATTTTAAAAAATGATGAAAATTCCCATTGGTTAGCTTCCATTTAACTTTTATTTTACAATCCCACATCAGGAAAAGAAGGAAAAAATGAATTGTTTCACTTATATAAATTGAATCTTATACTCCTATTTATATAAGCACGAGAAATTTTTAGTGAGAAACCCTATAATCAATACCAATTTTTTTTGTTTGTATTTTTAAGAACACATGTACAATACTCCTAGCATATCACCTATGCTATGTGAAGGTGCTTTTATAGACACAATTTCAATCTGCAATCTAATATGCATAGCCATTTAACTTTTATTTTACAATCCCACATCGGGAAAAGAAGGAAAAAGTGAATTGTTTCACTTATATAAAGTGAATCTTATGCTCCCATTTATATAAGCAAAAGAAGATTTTTAGTGAGAAGCCCTATAATCAATACCAATTTTTGTTGGTTAGCTTCCATTAACTTTTATTGTACAATCCCATATAGATGTTTTGATTTTAAAAATAATTTTGTATGAGATTTTGAAACTCTCATAATATTTAATTTTAAAATAATTACAATCCTATATCGAGAAAAGAAATAAAAAGTGAGTTGTTTCACTTATATAAAATGAATCTTATACTCTCATTTAATATTATAGTATTGTGCATGTTTCAATTCAAGATGGTTTAAATTTTAAAACAAAATTTAAAGGTTTTAATTAATTAATTTTTGTATAAGTTGGTTGGTCTGAATTGTTTCACTTATATAAAGTGAATCTTATACTCCCATTTATATAAGCAAAAGAAGATATTTAGTGAGAAGCCCTATAATCAATACCAATTTTTGTTGGTTAGCTTCCATTAACTTTTATTGTACAATCCCATATAGACGTTTTGATTTTAAAAATAATTTTGTATGAGATTTTGAAACTCTCATAATATTTAATTTAAAAATAATTACAATCCTATATCGAGAAAAGAAATAAAAAGTGAGTTGTTTCACTTATATTATAGCGATCCCGGTTTTCCCTCCATTGATCATTGTAACCTGGACTTGGTTCCGTGGGTGTTGGTTGTTGCTATATCTTGTTTCCGTCCTTCGATTCTTTGTATATGAGTTTTAGGATGTGTTGGGCAGGTTTGTAACAGGTTGGGTGAGTTTTTAAACTAAGTGTTGCTGCCTAGAATTTTGGTTCTTCGCTCGAGCGAGGCTTTTGTCGCTCGAGCGAGCCCCTTGTTTTAGATCCTTCGCTCGAGCCAGGGTTCCCTTGCTCGAACGAGAGTTGGGTGTTGTGTCTGGTGGCTCGAGGGAGAAGTCCTTCGCTCGCTCGAGCGTGCGTCTGCGTTTGGGTTTAGACCTGAGAGTTGCAATCCTTGGCTCGAGCGAGCTTTCCTTCGCTCGAGCGAGCGAGGACTATGTTTTGGAGTTCTTCGCTCGAGCGAGCTTGTCACGACCTCAAACCGCCCCTAGTAGGATGGTGCCGTGATGGCCAGTAATCCGCGATTACCGAAGGCCAACTTACAAAGATCACACACAATCAGAGTATAATATACCTATGGGGCTCACAAATGCGGAAGCAATAAATCAAAATACAAGTGGTCCATAAGAGCCGTGCATAAATCAAATGGAATGACATACAAGATATAGCTTTATAACCAGTTCGAAATAACAAAAAAAAATACAAGTTACATCTTGATCAAAAGGCTTCTCGAGCCGACATGTACAAAATACAATGAATACAAGTCAAGAAGCAAGATTTTCAAGATTGGCCGACGTAATTACAACATTGCCGACATGAATACAAAACAAGGCCGACATAATCATGAATCCAAAACAAGCTGTGCAAAACACATCTAGGCATCGCCGCCGTCCTGCTCATCACCTACATATATATATAGAGAGGGTGAGCTTGGATACTCAGTGAATGGTACAAATAATAAAGGTTTTGCATGAATATAGCCGAAGTCTTTTCAAAACAAAACATGCTGAACCATACGAATATTAGCCGAGATTCTTTCAAAACAAAACACATCAAAACCTTATCAAATCAAGGGATGAACCGTATTCATCTATCAAGCCTTACAAGTCTCAAGGGATGCTTACTGGCATCGGCAAAACACAAATCCAGCTTTCCGAACAACAAGTCCACGCGGTAAACCGTCAGTGGCAAGACAAGGACTGTACGATTCATAACCGATTAGTCAAGGGTACTGCGAAAGTTTATAGTCCTCCAGCACAAGGGACTTGTGTTACTTAAGCCCATAGCTCTTTTTAACACGATGGCCTTGTGTTACTTAGGCCCGTAGCTTGCTTTAACACTATGTCTTTCCAAGAAAAGGACCGTATCCTTTTATACTTGGTACTGCGAAAGTTTAGAGTCCTCCAGCACAAGGGACTTTTCAAGATGACATCAAAACAAAGCTTACACTTGATACATCAAAATAGAGCTAATCATTCATGCTTAACAAATACTTTCATCAAAACAAAGCAAAGCAAGATTTATCAAAACGGTATAACATAGCTTTATTAGAAATACCACTCACATAGTTCTTCTCGGGTGTAGGCTCAAAGCAAAGATCAAGGTCCTACAATCACATGGCAAATACATTCTCAAAACAAGCTTTACATGCATGCAATGATCCCGGCATTCTCACCAGATCCAAGTCAAAACAGAGCAAAACATGCTGCGGGTTTAAACACTATTTTTTCGTCTCATGAAAACACACTGGGTACCAACCAGGCCTTTGCCGAGGTCCCACACCTCCTTGCCGAGGTGTGGTCCCGATGGCCACATTCAAAGCGAAATCGGGAAAAACCTAGGTTTCCCCCATGAAGAATGCAAAGAACAAGATTATCAAGAACATCAAGAACATGCATGCTAAAATCATAACTCGTTTATTCCAAAAAATGAGGTTTCATGCTATGAGTTCAAAAACATGGACCTGGGTACCCATACAAGAAGATTATGCAAGAACAAACACAAAAACACGGTTCTAGTTCCAAACTTTTCGGATCAAAACGAGGCTTTTCATCAAAACTCAAGAACACCATTTTCTCTTCAAGAACCAACTTCACATCAATGCATGGCGTGCAAAACGAAATCAATCATGCAATGTAGCTTGACAGCCAATAAGATTAACTAGAGTAGAGCAAGAATCTAACCTCAAAACTCAAATCTAACGGTTCGATCCTCGAAGATCAAGCTCGGAACTCTACTATCTCACTCTAAAACTCCCCCTTCTTCCTCTAGGGCTTCTCTCTCTAAAGACAAAGATTTGAGACAAAATGATTTGTTTCTAGGTCTGCCGGCTGTCTTAACACACAGCTCGGACACGTGGTACTATCGGGTTGGTTCAACTCAAAAAGTGACTGGTTGATAAGACAAGTCTATGATAAAGTGTATACAACAAGCTAAATGGCAAGACACATCGGCAAGTAATGATATCGGCTAAAGTCAAAGCTCGGCAACAGGGTAACAAAAACATCGGCTAGGGAGGACGACCCTTGACTAAGCTGTGCTACACCTTGGCCTGGATGTGCCACACCTCGGTCTAAGCCATACCTGCCCAAGAACAAAGATCATCAAGTGCCAAAACATCTCGGCCTAGATGATACACTCCTCGGCCTTGGTTCCGAACGCCTCGGCCCAGATAGTGTCATCTCGGCAAACATGCCCGGGGTGAAAATGGAGGTCAACCAAGTGGTTCCAAAAATAATTCTAAGTACAAAGGTTCAAAGGTGAACTAAGCTCAAGACGACCTCGGCTATACACCAAGCAAAGAACAAAATCACGCAAGCAATACTTCAAACAAAGCAAGACAAAACAAGATAAACCAGATTTGCAACATCATAAAACAAGATCATACAGGTATGTATGCAAGCATGGTTAAGCCAGAATGAGGGTTGTTACAGAGCTTTTCTTCACTCGAGCGTGCTTCTAGTTGCAGACCTGAAGCTTCGCATTGTTGGCTCGAGCGAGACTTTCTTCGCTCGAGCGAGGTTTTCTTTGTGTCTGGTCGCTCGAGCGACCAATCCTTCGCTCGAGCGAGCCTGTGTTATATCAGCAGTCAGCAGCGGGATTACACTTCACTTTTTCATTCCTTTTGATTTCAAAACCCTAGATTCAGCTCCCTCTCTCTCTACACTTACCTTCTCTCTAGGGATTGATCTACTTCTAGTGTGTTTCTAGCCTAGTCCCTTTGTAAGAAAGGTTGTGCTCGGGGTGGGCTTCACTTTGATCTGAAAAATCTCGCATTTGGAGCATCTTTGGTTTTTCTCCTCATCTCCTTTGAGCTCCTAACTTTGAGGTAGGGATATCCTACTCCTTCTTATGGGTTTTGACTTAAATATTTGTCATTTTGATTAGTTGGTGTTGTTGGGTAATTTTGGAGAAAGTTAGGGTTTGGTTTGTAATTTATAAAAGAGAGGTTTTGTGTTTAATAACTCCATGTGTATTTAAGGCCTTGGAAATCTGAGTTTGAGAGTTAAATTGGTGGAATTTGGTCTTAGGATCAATATTTGAGAAAAAAGGAAAATGCCCTAATTTGTGTAATTAATTAATTTGTATAATTAATTTGGGAAAAATGAGGATATGTGAAATTGAGTTGAGAATAATGAAATTGGGAAATTGTGGAAGTAAATGGTGTAGTTGGATAATTTAATCACTCACCTATGAGATTGTCGATGTTTTATCTGTTGATGAATTTCTGTTTAGAGATAACTGCTTTGGGCTATCGGTGGAGAATAATCTTGATTGTTGTAGACACTGTATGTTGATTAGGGAAAACTGAAACTAATCGAACGTGTTATGTCATTGAAGGTGATGGTTGGAATAATACAGCAAATATGTGTATTGATTGATCATGATATGTAATGAAGTGCTTAAATACATTATATATGTATATTTGTTTGGAAGGAGATAGGGGATGTACTCTAGTGTGTGCGAGGAGATAGGGGATGTACTCCACACACATATGTGTTCATATACTTTAACACATTATTTATATATATTTGTTTGGGAGGAGATAGGGAACGTACTCCATATGTGTTCATATGCTTTAACACATTATCTATGTATTTCCCACGTGTGTTCATATACTTTAACACATTGTTTGTGCATCTATGTTTGGGGGAAGATAGGGGATGTACTCCATAAGTTGTTATATGTTTAAATACATTCTATATGCATCATTATTTGGGAGGAGTTGGGGAATGTACTCCATAAATAATTAAGTTGGCCGAGGCGTCCGGGGTGAAAGTCCCGAGACCTTATAAAGTGAAGTATTAATTACGTGAGATGTAGTCTCATTTTGAATCATGGGTAACGGAAGAGTTAACAAGTCAAGTGATAGTCTCACTTAAATTGTTTGGTTAGATATTGAACCATAATTAGAAACCGATCTGGGCAAATAAGGGGAATGGATGGTAGCATGAATGTAAGTGTTGTCGAGCTATGAGAAGGGTGTGATTTAATGTTTATACGTGTCGATCATTTGTTGTGTGATAATGTTTTAGTTATTTCTCATATTGGGTTTAGTATATTTCTACTAGGCTTTAGCTCACCCTACTTGGGACACCATTTTCAGGTATAGGAGACGTGCCAAGTTCAAGATCTTTACTTGGGAGGTCTTCGGAGTTGGAGACTCTGCTTTGCTATTCATTTTTGTTGATTATATGTAAATGCAAGCTGAGGGCTTTACCTGTAAAAGAGTTAGAACTCTTCTTTTGATTGACCAAGTAACAACTTGGAAAGATGTAAGCCTGCAGGGCATTCTATTATTTTTGTAAACATTTGTAATCAATATGAAATAAACTTTTGTAATATTAACTCTGATGTTTGTTTGGAAATGTAAACTATCTATCATGTTTATGAAAAGATTGGATGTGGGAATTATGTATTATTTTGAGGACGTTACATATATAAAGTGAATCTTATACTCTCATTTAATATTATAGTATTATGTATGTTTCAATTCAAGATGGTTTAAATTTTAAAACAAAATTTAAAGGTTTTAATTAATTAATTTTTGTATAAGTTGGTTGGTCCTTTGACCTAACTGATAGGGTGAACCGTTTTCGATTTGACTTATTCGTTGGTTTAACTGCAATTTTAGCAGTTTTATTAAAATATATTGGTTAAATTTATTTGATTCGAAATAAATTAAATTGACCTAATTAAAGAGTAAACGGCTGAGATTGTTTGATTCGAAATAAACTTCACGCCCAGACAATTGTTAACTTTTAAACAATTAAGATAATTTTCATTTGTTAGCTTTCATTTAACTTTTGTTTTATAATCCCACATCGAGAAAAGAAAGAAAAAATGAATTGTTTCACTTACATAAAGTGAATTTTGTACTCCCATTTATATAAGCAAAATAAGATTTTTAGTAAGAAGCCTTATGATCAATATCTCATACTAATTTTTTTATTTTCTTAATTTTAAGCAATTAAGAAAATTCTGATTGGTTAGCTTCCATTTAATTTTTATTTTACATAATATAAAAAAATTAAATATAATTATCATATTTTTATTAAATAATATTATTTTATCCCGTGCATGGCACGCCCGTGCATGCATGCATAGCATGGGTAATATGCTAGTATATTATATAAGGGAAATGATGTTTTTAGTGGGGAGCCTTGTGAGAGATTCAACATCTCATACAAATTTTCTTAATTTTCTTAAATTTAAATAATTAAAAAAATCTCCATTGATTAATTTTTATTTGATAATCCCAAATCAGAAAAAGAAGGAAAAAATGAGTTGTTTTACTCATATAAAGGGAATCTTATACTTCCATCCCATTTAGTGAGGAGTCTTGTGAAAGTTTCAATATATCATACTAATTTTCTTGATTTTATTAATTTTAAACAATTAAGAAAAATTTTCATTGGCTAGCTTTTATTTGATAATCCCACATCGGGGAAAAGAATGAAAAAAATGAGTTATTTTACTTATATAACGTGAATCTGATACTCCATCCCATTTAATATTGTAGTGTTGTGCATGTTTCAATTCAATATAGTTTAAATTAATTTAAAAGTTTTAATTAATTAATTATGACTTAGCCGATTGGGTTAAATCATTTTTGATTTGATTTATTTGTTGGTTTAATTGCGATTTTAGCAGTTTCATCAAAATATATTGATTAGATTTGTTTGATTCGAAATCAACTAAAGATTGATCTAATTAATGATTGAAAGACTGAGATTGCTTTATTAGAAATAAACTTTCCGTCCAAATAATTGTTAACTTTTATTTTATAATCCCACATTGGATAAAGAAAAAAAAAGAGTTGTTTCGTGTAGTATTGTGTATACTTCAATTCAAGACAGTTTAAATTTTGAAATTAAAATAACATTTAAAAGTTTTAATTAATGAATTTTTGTATAAGTTGATTAGTCATTTGACCTAACCGATTAGGCTGAACCATTTTGGTTTTGACCAATTTACCGGTTTAATCACGATTTCTCATATTGATTTTATTAATTTTAAACAATCAAAAAAAAATTCATTGCCTAACTTCCATTTAACCATAAAAAATTAAACCCTAATTAGTTTATCATTTATTTTATAATCCTACATCAGGAGAAGAAGAAAAAGAAAAGTTTGTTTCATTATCTATCTATATATTATATAAGGAAAATGAGGTTTTAGGGAGAAGCTTTCTAGAAGTTCCAAACCCTCATTCTAAAATTATTAAATTTTCTTAATTTTAAACAATTAAGAAAATTCACATTGGTTAGCTTTCATTTACCTTTTATTTTACAATCCCAAATCGAAAAGAAAAAAGGAAAAAAGTGAATTTTTTCATTTATATAAAGTGAATCTTATGCTCCAATTTATATAAATTATTGAAATTTCTTAATTTTAAAAAATTAAGAAAATCCCCATTGGTTAGCTTCCATTTAACTTTTATTTTACAATCCCACATCGGGAAAAAAAAAAGGAAAAAAGTGAATTGTTTCACTTATATAAAGTGAATTTTATACTCCCATTTATATAAGTAAAAGAAGATTTTTGATGAGAAGCCCTATAATTAATACCAATTTTGTTTTTTATTTTCTTAATTTTAAACAATTAAGAAAATCTTTATTGATTACCTTTCATTTAACTTTTATTTTACAATCCCACATAAACGTTTTGGTTTTAAAAATAATTTTGTATGAGATTTTGAAACTCTTATAATATTTAACTTTAAAATAATTACAATCCTATATTGAAAAAAGAAATAAAAAGTGAGTTGTTTTACTTATATAAAGTAAATCTTATACTCTCATTTAATATTATAGTATTGTGCATTTTTCAATTCAAGATGGTTTAAATTTTAAAATAAAATTTAAAAGTTTTAATTAATTAATTTTGCTATAAATTGGTTGGTCTTTCGACTTAGCCGATTAGGCTGAATCATTTTCAATTTCACTGATTTACTGGTTTAACCATTGTTTTAGTTGTTTTATCAAAATATATTGTTTAGATTTGTCTGATTTAAAATAAACTAAGATTGACCTTATTAAAAATTAAACGACTGAGATTACTTGATTAGAAATGAACTTCTCGTCCAAACAACTGTTAACTTTTATTTTACAATCCCACATCTGTCACGACCCGCTCCCCGTACCGAGGGTTAAGCATCGTGATGGCCAGTAACTAAGGTTACCTCCGGCCAATTCATAAACAAATAAATAATCGCAAGCGGAAGAAATATTTAAGTAAGGGTACCAAAATAATCATCGGAGCTTCTATTTTTATTACAAAATTTATTGACCAAAAAGGTCGATATTTACATAGAAAAATATCAATAAAAGTGCTGTGTGTGTCTATTCCGCAGCCCTGCATCTTAGACTTTCCCGAAGCTATTTCCTGAAAATTGGCAAACAACTATAAGCACATTGTAGAGTGAGAAATATTATACCAAGAGTATAAGGGACACGAAATAACCATGGATAGTTAGTTAAGACAAAACATTTACATAAACAAATCATTTAAGTAGCAGAAACTGAAATACAGATATTACATAAATATATAACCATAACCACGGTACAGAATAGAACAGAACAGAGGTCACAGAAGTGACAGTCAGAACAGAGGTACGGATTCAAGAGGTGGCTCGTACGGATTCTAGAAGTGGCTTCCACAATAGTGTAGCACTTAACTCCGCATAGCACTTTGGTCCCCACAAAACAGAGGTCAATGGATCAGAGGGCCACAAAGTAACCAAACAGAGGCCAATGGTTATTTAAGTTCCCCAAGGCGTGGGACTCCCGTGGTGGTACTTACAAAACATAATTATTTATAAGGTCATAGCCAAATATTCCTTAAAATATAAACAAACATATCAATGGATTTTCTTTTAAGCAAATAGGGTTCAGAAATAAAACCATGTAACTGAAATCTTTATAAAACATAACTTTTATTAATATACTAATAAAACATACTTGTATAAAATATATTTTGGTAAGTCAAAACATACGTAAAATACATTTTGGTGACTCAAGATATAATATAACTCACCTTAACTTTAATACCTTACTCTTTCTTTCCACTATCAAAGACCCTTTTAGCTTCCACCATTTTTTTTACTTCTTTCTCTTTTTTCTTTCTTTCCTCTCTTTCTTCTTCCTTTTCCTTTCTTCTTTCTTTTGCTTTTCTTTCTCTCCTCCTTCGACCCAGATCAGCGCCTCTCTATTTATAGGGAATAAGGCGCATACGTGGCTTAAATCGAGATTCAATTAATAATTATATAAATTCGTTCTTATCCTTAATAGATATTTAAGATAATTACTTTTGACCCAATATTTTAATATAATTATATAAATAAATTAATTCCTAATTAAATTACACTTTATCGTATACCAACATAAAATTAATTATTTATTTTACTACCACGCCTTATATTATTATTATTTATATTTTGACCCCTAAACTTTTAATAATTATATTGTTTTACAAAATTACACATAATAATATATAATAAATTATATATTTTCCTAATTGAGATTAAATAATATTAGTATAAATTCTATAGAATAATTAAAAATTTGGATTGTTACAATCTTCCCTCCTTTTAAAATTCCGTCCTCGAAATTTGTCATATGTAAGCTATCCGCTGCGCACTCTGATAAAGATATATTAGATGAGTAATCTGATAGAAAATAGTACCTCAAAAAAAAAAAAAAACTTTACCAAAAATAACTCACTGTCTAATTGTCAAAAATTATTTTGGGCCAAAATAAGAAATAAGGAACGACTTTAAAAAATTTTCACTCGTTTTATTTACGATAAAAATAAATAAAAATAAAATAAAATGAGAATACAATGACAGAATCATATGCAAGAGTTGAAAAAAATTTGAGATAAACTTTTCATTGATGGGAAATAGTTTCAAAATTAATATCTTTATAATTTGAACCCACTTTTAAAAAAAAAAACATCAAAATAAATTTTTTTTTTGAATACCGAACTGAAAATTATATGTATTTAATTATATTATAGTTTTGGTGGGTGCTTGAGCCCGACATCCTTCTTTTCTTGCCCTTCTTTTACTATAACAAATATAAATTATATCTAATATCTTTCACAAATTAGGCACACTAAAAAAATTTATTATATATATAATCATATAAAATTATAATATAATTAAATCGACTAACAAAATATAATAATTCGGTACTAATTACCCGCTATCTTACTTCTTAAATGTGCATGTGCCCTATGCTCCAATGATGATTTTTTTTTTCTAAAAAAAAACATTGCTCTGATACCATTTGTCACGACCAGCTCCCCGTACCCGAGGGTTAAGCATCGTGATGGCCAGTAACTGAGATTACCTCCGGCCAATTCATAAACAAATAAATAAACGCAAGCGAAAGAAATATTTAAGTAAGGGTACCAAAATAATCATCGGAGCTTCTATTTTTATTACAAAATTTATTGACCAAAAAGGCCGATATTTACATAGAAAAATATCAATAAAAGTGCTGTGTGTGTCTATTCCGTAGCCCCGCATCTTAGACTTTCCCGAAGCTATTTCCTGAAAATTGGCAAACAACTATAAGCACATGGCAGAGTGAGAAATATTATACCAAGAGTATAAGGGACATGAAATAACCATGGATAGTTAGTTAGGCGAAAATATTTACATAAACAAATCATTTAAGTAGCAGAAACTGAAATACAGATATTATATAAATATATAACCATAACCACGGTACAAAACAGAACAGAACAGAGGTCACAGAAGTGACAGTCAGAACAGAGGTACGGATTCAAGAGGTGGCTCGTACGAATTCTAGAGGTGGCTCTCACAATAGTGTAGCACTTAGCTCCGCACAACACTTTGGTCCGCACAGAATAGAGGTCAATGGATCAGAGGGCCACAAAGTAACCAAACAGAGACCAATGATTATTTAAGTTTCCTAAGGCGTGGGACTCCCGTGGTGGTACTTACAAAACATAATTATTTATAAGGTCATAGCCAAATATTCCTTAAAATATAAACAAACATATCAATGGGTTTCCTTTTAAGCAAATAGGGTTCAGAAATAAAACCACGTAACTGAAATCTTTATAAAACATAACTTTTATTAATATACTAATAAAACATACTTGTATAAAATAGATTTGGGTAAGTCAAAACATACGTAAAATACATTTTGGTGACTCAAGATATAATATAACTCACCTTAACTTTAATACCTTGCTCTTTCTTTCCACTATCAAAAATCCTTTTAACTTCTACCATTTTTTTCCTTCTTTCTCTTTTTTCTTTCTTTCCTTTATTTCTTCTTTCTTTTCCTTTCTTCTTTCTTTTCCTTTTCTTTCTCTCCTCCTTCGGCCCAGATCAACGCCTCTATTTATAGGGAATAAGGCGCATACGTGGCTCAAATCGAGATTCGATTAATAATTATATAGATTCGTTCTTATCTTTAATAGATATTTAAGATAATTACTTTTTGACTCAATATTTTAATATAATTATATAAATAAATTAATTCCTAATTAAATTACACTTTATCGTATACCAACATAAAATTAATTATTTATTTTATTACCACGCCCTATATTATTATTATTTATATTTTGATCCCTAAACTTTTAATAATTATATTGTTTTACAAAATTACACATAATAATATATAATAAATTATATATTTTCCTAACTGAGATTAAATAATATTAATATAAATTCTACAGAATAATTAAAAATCTGGGTTGTCAAAAAAAGGAGAAAAAAAATGAGTTGTTTCATTATATATACCTTATGCTCCAATTTAATATTGTAGTGTTGTATGTATTTCAGTTTAAGACAGTTTAAATTTTAAAATTAAAATAAAATTTAAAAATTTCAATTAATAAATTTTTGTATATGTTGGTTGATCCTTTAATCTAGCCGATAGGGTGAACTACTTTCGGTTTGACTGATTTGCTGATTTAACTGTGATTTTAGCAGTTTTATCAAAATATATTATTTAAATTTGTTTGATTCGAAATAAATTAAAGATTGACATAATTAAAGATTATACAGGTAAGATTGCTTGATTTGAAATAAACATTATGCTCAAACAATTGTTAACTTTTAAACAATTAAGAAAATCCTCATTGACTAGCTTTTATTTAACTTTTATTTTATAATCTCACATTGAGAAAAGAAGGAAAGAGTGAATTGTTTTACTTACATAAAGTGAATTTTATACTTTCATTTATATAAGCAAAATGAGATTTTTAGTGACAAGCCTTATGATCAATGTTTCACACTAATTCTTTTGATTTTTTTAATTTTAAACAATTTAAAAAAATCCTGATTGACTAACTCCCATTTAATTTTTATTTTATAAAATATAAAAAATTAAATATAATTATAATATTTTTATCAAATAATATATTATTTTACCCCGCGAATACCACGGGTGATATACTAGTTTGATAATATACCAAAGAGTGTTCTTGTCTTTTGGGTTTAGTGGCTGGGGTTTCAAATTAGTCTCCCCAATCTAGCTCCATTAATAGACACTATTAAATTAGTGAGGTGGAAACTTACTTAAAAATTACACTTTTAAAATATGTAATCTATGTTATTTAAACATCTCAAATTATAGAAAAACTCTTTATTTTAACAGCATCTATGAATGACATTTAATTAGGGAACCAATATAAAGGGGATTTACGTGTAAATCCTAATAAGTGAACTTATTATTTAATAGGCCTTATGATAATTAATGATATTTTTTATTAAATAATATTAAAAAAATTATAAGTGTTAGTAATTATTAATACCTAATTATTAATTTTTAATGTCAATTTAAAAATTTTGTCACAAAAAATGTTAGTAATTATAAGTTTTAATGACAGTTTTAAAAAAGAATCACAAAAAAAGTCACTAATTTATAACTTTCAGCGACAGTTTAAAAATTCATCATAGAAAAATGTTACTAATTATAAGTTTTAGCGACAATTTATAAAAATTGTGACAAAAAAAAATACTAATTGTCAATTTTTAGAGACAAATGTAAAAAATCATTACGAAAAAATTATTTTTAATCATGATTTTATTAGGATTTATTTTCAATAAGACTTAATTAAAATTAAATTTAACTATTAGCATTTATTAGTAAGAGATTTTTATTGATAAATCCCATTTAGGAGTGTTCTAACCCAATAAGTCCAAGAAGGAAATTTATAACTGTCACGCCCTAAAAATAATACATAAAACCCATCATTTAGACATGCAAGATATAAGAGAAATCAACCACATTCCTATTCATCAGAGTGGTTCTTACAAGAATATTACATGCTTATCAACAAAAAATAAATGCCCTACGGGCTTACAGCTTTCCAAGTTAATACTTGGTTACAAAAAAGGAAGAGTACTAACTCGATACATCTTAAGCCCTTGGCTTGAATTTACAGGTAATACATCAAGAAAGCAAAACAACAAGTGAAATCTGTCTGCCTCTATCCTCCCAAGCTATGTCCTTGGAGGTGGCACGCTACCTGTACCTGAAAATGATGTCCCATATAGGGTGAGCCACAGCCCAGTAGAAATACACTAAACTAACTATGAACAATGACTAAAAGATTAGCAATTGATACATGGTTAACACTCACACATCCATTTACATCTTATTACAATTCCATGACAATCAAGTCTATGTTACAATTCCCTTTCCATTTCTTATTCAACATTGAGTTTGAAAACAAGGCTCAGTACTCTGGCCAAAACCTTTGATGAGATTATAATTCATCACTAGAACACTTTCGAAAATTCAAGGTAGATACACATTTTGGTGCTGTATCAATAGCACATAAACCACTTCCATGCTTCACAAACGATGATGATATACATTTTAGTGCTATATCAAATCGAACAAACTTTTCAATAGATAAGCATATGAGCTATATCACTACTACAACAGATAAGCATATGAGCTATATCAACATTCCAATAGATAAGCATATGAGCTATATCAACACTTCAACGGATAAGCATATGAGCTGTATCATCACTACAATGGGAGAGCATATGAGCTGCAACCCTGGGTCCATCCCCCATCTTCCCATAACCATTAACCGGTTTAGAGGTACATCCCCCATCTTCCCCTAAACCGTGGAGTACATCCCCCATCTCCTCCCATACACAAGCAATGCATATAAACACAGAATCATATACGCAATCAATCAATACATAAAGTTAATGTATTCTACCAACCGTCTACACATAATGCACGTAAACACATTGGTCATATGCACAATCTATCAATACATGAAGTTAATGTATTCTATCAACTGTCATACTCTATGACACACCCAATTGATTAGTTTTAGTTTACCTAATCATCATGCATTGTCTACAACAATCAATACTACCCTCCACCGGTAGTCCAAAGCAATTATTTCTAAACAAGAAATAAATGCACAAATGGATAATATATCAACATTTCAACTAGGTGAGCAATAAATGATTCAACTACACCCTTTAGTCCCATACATTCCCAATTTCAACATTCTCAATTCAATTCCTCATTTTCTCTAATTAATTATATACACTAACTAATTAAACCAATTAGGGCAAATAGCCATAATTCACAAAACAACCCTAAGGTTCCATTCCCATCAATGTTCCAACATTAATCTCATTTCTCTATGCCTAACTTGCATATAGGTTTATATAATTAAAATCCCAACTTTTGTAAAATTGCACAAAGGCCCAAACTTTCTTAAAATTACCCAACAACACCCAATATATCAAAATGCTAAAATTTAAAGACAAAATCCATAAGGAGGAGTAGGATATCCCTACCTCAAATTCGGAGCTCAAGGAAAGAAGATGACGAAACTCAACGTGCTCCAAAACTTGAAATATTCGGATCAAAGTAAAGCCCTCGACGATCGATCCAACTTTTGTAAAGACCAAAGGTGAGGAAAACACCCTAGCTAGATCAATACTTAGAGAGAAGTTATGGTTTTAGAGAGAGAAGCTCTCAAATGGCTTTTTGGAAAAGTAAGAGAGAGAAACGGGTGTGAAAAAGTGAGCCAAAAAGCTGAATCTCGGAACCTTATACCAGTTGCCCCGCTCGAGCGTGGAAACCCCCGCTCGAGCGCCACTCACAGACTCCCGCTCGAGCGGCCAATCCCTCGCTCGAGCGGCGGATGCACACTCCCAGAACTTTTGCAGACAGGTCCCCGCTCGAGCGTCCAACTCCTCCGCTCGAGCGGCACTCACGAACTCCCGCTCGAGCGGCCAATCCCCCGCTCGAGCGTCCAACACTGCACAGGAAATACTGGATGGTTGTTTTCCCCGCTCGAGCGTCCAAACCCCTGCTCGAGCGGAGAGGCCAAAATCTGGGTAACTGTTTTTGGTCTCCAAGCTCAATCAACCTGTTCCAAACCTTCCCAACACAACCCAAGACTCAAATGTAAAGAGTAAAGGATGCAAACGAGGTATAAACAACAACCAACTCCATGGAACCGAGTCCGGATATGACAAATAAAGAAAAGGGGAAACCGGGATCGCTATAACCTCCCCCCCTTAAAGAATTTCGTCCCCGAAATTATGGAAACGCCAAGACACAAGGCCAATGGATCACAGAGCACTCAACACCCGAGCCCCAAGGAAAGAAATCACTCTCACCACAAACCTCCAACCCACTCTTACCAAGGACGAGACTAACCACGGGAACATGTTCCAAACGACAACACTACCGGTACAAAAGTCACAACAAAACCAAACCTTTCCCGAAACAACTCGCGAACAACCGACTAGCGCTCCAAGCTAAGTCACTACTCAACAACCATAATCCCGAATAGAACAACCAATGCAAGCTTTTGTATGCATACAAAGAAAATCATTCTCTGGTTAAAAAGGCATTTTCTCAAAAATAATTAAGTTTTCATCGTTAACATTCCGAAATAAATATCGCATCTCTCATGCGAAACCCAAGAGTTTTGTAAACATTTTTTTTTTTTTCATAAACACAGTGTTATTCACAACGTATAACCATTCTCATTTGATTTGGTCAAGTCCTCTCATTCCAATTTCTCATAACATTTGAATTAAATTAATTCTCCACAATACCCAGTTTAGTATTCAACAACCTAACCCATTATCGGTTATCCTATCTCTATTCAAGAGACAATTTACAATATATGCTATAACCTGCACTATCGATATGCATTCTTTCAAATTCAATAACTTCTAACATGCATGGTTCACAATTTCGAAACACATCCACTGTTAATAATACATTTGCACTCCCACATCACATTTAACATATATAATGCTAAATTAACTTCCATAATATTACCATAGACTGAAACACATGTAATATTCGTACAGTTCATCAATACAACCAGATATTCAACATACGTTCAAATACCTACCAATGGATCCAGATACCTCTCCCTCAGAACCGAAATTTACTTACCTAAGTGATTTCCTCAACCCCATTACGTTTTCACCATACCTTAACGAATGGGAAAAGTTCGGCTTAGCCAGACCCGATAACAATGATAATAGTAAGGCACATCCAATCACCACAGTGTTCTGAGACATCCATCACGTCCCGACTACCCACGATACTTAAACTAGTATTTGGTACTTGCTATCCCAACAAGGGAAACACGAAAACATTCGCGCACAAGGCTTCTAGTCAACTTTCACAAAACAGGTGTAAGACGAAGCGCGGGTAAAGAACGCCATTACGGTACATTATTACCCCATAAATTCAAGGTCTTGAACAAAATTTACTTTAGTTTACGAGGAGTACCCAATGAATCCCAAGTGAAACACAACACAGCCACCCCACAAAACCCGTCATACTCACGTTGATGACGCTGTACCCAAAAACAGAACTTTCCTATAGAGAACTCCTAAATACTTGAAATTCCCAATTACGTAATGACACCACGGATAACATTGTACACCCCCGTGCCTTACAACATACTAACGAGGACCAAACGAACCAATATGATTCCAACTAAGTGCCTTACTCACTCTTCACAACTCTCTTGCTTCACTTGTGTTACCACTGTCCAAACTGGACGACGGACACTGATGCTGAAGTGGCCTAACTTTACAAAACATCCAACCTTTCGATTTCAGTCAGAAACCAAATGAACCACACACTAACACGCATCGCACTGTGCAAAACTCCCTCATCTAGAGATTTCACTCACCACCTCCACTGAACTCGAAGTAATAAAATTTGCATACCCCTTCCCTCGTACTGAGTTAACTGACAGGGTTTGTTATACCGTGATATTCAGCACTACCAAGTAACCATTCGTACCGAACACAAACTAACGTAGTACCTTCATCCGCCAACGACCTATAGGGTCCACCTTTCATTCCAACCCTTATTTGTCACTCACCCCGTGAGTACAATCAAGACACCCAGCCTCCGTGCCAAACCACTAGCCAATGCTACTGCTAGACAACCATCGTGAACCAACCCCGACACCGTCGCATGTTGCCGATAAGGCTTTCAAAGACTCACCATCCTAACTATCCAGCAGAGTAAAGGTCCTCACCCTCCTCACTATTAACCCGCATCTCTATCCGCAAACACCATAACATTGTGACTCCATCCACGGGTCACACTCTAACTACACTGTACACCTAATTAACCCTTACGATAGCATCTCCCGACCTAACTAGTGTTAAAGTACAAACCTATCACATTCGACCATAATAAAGGAGCCAAAACTTAGGAAACATCCATATACTACTGCCCGAGATATAGCACCAGCTGCTTACGACACATCACTCCCCGATGCCAACAACCATACCCTCATATAGGGGCTAACACTCCCTCAATCGAAACAACCGACCAATACATATGCCAATTCGGCAACGCTACCTACCACGAAGGTACAAGTCTAATTCTAACAAGATTATGCGCTATGCCCTTGTAAGATACCATGTTAAATACATACTACACCTAGTATTATTCGCACACTTCCCATTCCCTCGAGGAGTTCCCACGACAGTAGATCAACATCACTTTCACGTACATAAGATCAATTAGATGACACTAATGAAATTTGAACACCCGGCAAGTATACTGTTCTCGCCTTCTAGTAATCCTGATCGAGATATGCATCCCTCAGTAATCCTTTCAAATTTGAAAACATGGCTCATCAGCCCTCATTTTTCCCAAAACCAAATCACACGCATAAGAATGCATTATTACCAAAGATTTTATGGTCTCACAATAACCTGTCACATTAATAAAACTTTTAGAGCTACAACATGTTCCAATCCACCCAATCCAAAGAAATTAACAAACCAAGCATATATATATATATAGATAAACAAACAGTTTAGATGTTTCAACATTCCCAAAACACATTGGTTACACAATAGAACCCAATAGCCATAAAACGATAATTCACTGGTTACAAAACGGATTAGTCAAGACAAACCCAACCCCTCGGTATTACTATCACTGTCGTCCCTCGCTGGACCGCCAAAAGTTGGTCATTCTCCGACCCAAGATATTCTACGAGCTTACAAGCCACGCACAAGGACTACTGATGTGCCCCAACTGGCCATACTTGCAACAACCGCGAATTTCCCCCAACTGGGGCTTGGGAACTCGACTCGACTGAGGCCCTCGAAATCTAGCCTGTTTGTTCCCCAAAACGATACTGTTCCTGCCTAGTCGAATGAAACCGAGCCTGGCTAGGTTGCAAAACCCCTAAAGAAGCCCCTGGCTGAGTACAGAAACGTCGAATATGACCCGGCTGATTACACACCCAACAAATAGGCGGTGCTGAGCACCAGACTGGTTCAAAATCTGGGCTGATGAAGACCCCAACGACTGCCTCCCCACTGAGCATTTGATTGGCCCAAAGCCCGGCTGGTTAAATGATCCTGGTGGTACAACTACTGGTTGAACTGCTAACCTGCCCCCTTCCTCTGTGGGCAAACCGAAACCTTGTGGCCCAGCAGACCACATCTGAAACAATTAACACCCCTCTGTTTACTTTCTCCCGAACCCAAATCCGACACTGGAAGGGTAGTTCTAGCCCGACCCCCTGTTGCGGGTTTAAACCCCTCTGCCTCTTAAAGGCCTGCTAACACCCTGAGTCACAGGAGTCGCCGAGATGGCTTCCTCCCCACTCTGCCCCATTGCTAGCACCGCAGCCTCTACATGGGCAGCCGCCTTAACAAGCACACTATAACTTCTATGCCAAGACCCCGCTATTCTTACACGGATGTCGTCACGCAGCTTACTCTCAAATTCGCAGCAACGCAATTCCTCCGTTTCCACCAATTCTGGAGCAAACCTCGACAGGTTAGCAAACCATCTTTCAAACCGCACCAAAGGTGTAGTACCTTGGCATAACTCCATAAACTGTTTCCGCAACTCTTCCCAGCGGAAGGAGGGAAATCACAACTTCCTCGCCTGGCATCCTAGTAAAAGTAACAAAGGATATTAGCACATTCATACATGTGCCGAAGCTAAACACTCACGTCCTAATATATGGACAACTGTAATTCACTCCACGTAAGCACCTAAACACATAAGCACTTACGAATTTCGTTTCCGGATAATGATAGTCCCGAGGCGTTACTAGAGTTCCGGTTAGAAACAGCATTGATCAGTGCTTTTCCAACAGGACTCCTAGAAACCCAAGGATCCAATCAACATCCTAGAAACTAAATCCCATACCCAAATAGTCACATAAACATGTTATCACATAACCATAACATTACATCTAAGTCTCTAACAAGCGAGACAAACCCATTGTGATCCTAATCACTTCCCACGTACCCAAAGTATTCGAACCCGGTACGCTCTGATACCAAGTTGTCACGTCCTAAAAATAATACATAAACCCATCATTTAGACATGCAAGATATAAGAGAAATCAACCACATTCTATTCATCAGAGTGGTTCTTACAAGAATATTACATGCTTATCAACAAAAATAAATGCCCTACGGGCTTACAGCTTTCCAAGTTAATACTTGGTACAAAAAGGAAGAGTACTAGCTCATACATCTTAAGCCCTTGGCTTGAATTTACAGGTAATACATCAAGAAAGCAAAACAACAAGTGAAATCTGTCTGCCTCTATCCTCCCAAGCTATGTCCTTGGAGGTGGCACGCTACCTGTACCTGAAAATGATGTCCCATATAGGGTGAGCCACAGCCCAGTAGAAATACACTAAACCAACTATGAACAATGACTAAAAGATTAGCAATTGATACATGGTCAACACTCACACATCCATTTACATCTTATTACAATTCCATGACAATCAAGTCTATGTTACAATTCACTTTCCATTTCTTATTCAACATTGAGTTTGAAAACAAGGCTCAGTACTCTGGCCAAAACCTTTGATGAGATTATAATTCATCACTAGAACACTTTCGAAAATTCAAGGTGATACACATTTTGGTGCTGTATCAATAGCACATAAACCACTTCCATGCTTCACAAACGATGATGATATACATTTTAGTGCTATATCAAATCAACAAACTTTTCAATAGATAAGCATATGAGCTATATCACTACTACAACAGATAAGCATATGAGCTATATCAACATTCCAATAGATAAGCATATGAGCTATATCAACACTTCAACGGATAAGCATATGAGCTGTATCATCACTACAATGGGAGAGCATATGAGCTGCAACCCTGGGTCCATCCCCCATCTTCCCATAACCATTAACCGGTTTAGAGGTACATCCCCCATCTTCCCTAAACCGTGGAGTACATCCCCCATCTCCTCCCATACACAAGCAATGCATATAAACACAGAATCATATACGCAATCAATCAATACATAAAGTTAATGTATTCTACAACCGTCTACACATAATGCACGTAAACACATTGGTCATATGCACAATCTATCAATACATGAAGTTAATGTATTCTATCAACCGTCATACTCTATGACACACCCAATTGATTAGTTTTAGTTTACCTAATCATCATGCATTGTTTACAACAATCAATACTACCCTCCACCGGTAGTCCAAAGCAATTATTTCTAAACAGGAAATAAATGCACAAATGGATAATATATCAACATTTCAACTAGGTGAGCAATAAATGATTCAACTACACCTTTTAGTCCCATACATTCCCAATTTCAACATTCTCAATTCAATTCCTCATTTTCTCTAATTAATTATATACACTAATTAATTAAACCAATTAGGGCAAATTGCCATAATTCACAAAACAACCCTAAGGTTCCATTCCCATCAATGTTCCAACATTAATCTCATTTCTCTATGCCTAACTTGCACATATGTTTATATAATTAAAACCCCAACTTTTGTAAAATTGCACAAAGGCCCAAACTTTCTTAAAATTACCCAACAACACCCAATATATCAAAATGCTAAAATTTAAAGACAAAATCCATAAGGAGGAGTAGGATATCCCTACCTCAAATTCGGAGCTCAAGGAAAGAAGATGACGAAACTCAACGTGCTCCAAAACTTGAAATATTCGGATCAAAGTAAAGCCCTCGACGATCGATCCAACTTTTGTAAAGACCAAAGGTGAGGAAAACACCCTAGCTAGATCAATACTTAGAGAGAAGTTATGGTTTTAGAGAGAGAAGCTCTCAAATGGCTTTTTGGAAAAGTAAGAGAGAGAAACGGGTGTGAAAAAGTGAGCCAAAAAGCTGAATCTCGGAACCTTATACCAGTTGCCCCGCTCGAGCGTGGAAACCCCCGCTCGAGCGCCACTCACAGACTCCCGCTCGAGCGGCCAATCCTCGCTCGAGCGGCGGATGCACACTCCCAGAACTTTTGCAGACAGGTCCGCTCGAGCGTCCAACTCCTCCGCTCGAGCGGCACTCACGAACTCCCGCTCGAGCGGCCAATCCCCGCTAGAGCGTCCAACACTGCACAGGAAATACTGGATGGTTGTTTTCCCTGCTCGAGCGTCCAAACCCCCGCTCGAGCGGAGAGGCCAAAATCTGGGTAACTGTTTTTGGTCTCCAAGCTCAATCAACCTGTTCCAAACCTTCCCAACACAACCCAAGACTCAAATGTAAAGAGTAAAGGATGCAAACGAGGTATAAACAACAACCAACTCCACGGAACCGAGTCCGGATACGACAAATAAAGAAAAGGGGAAACCGGGATCGCTATAATAACTTAGTTAGTCCCATATGTTTGTACTTTTATTCCATGAGATCCTTTTTTCCTAATTTTATATTTTTTTGGGATTATTATACTCTTTGATATTATGTTGATACGTAATATATACAAAAAAAAAGGGAAATACATCTCTCTGTTTTGTTTGTTAGTGTTATTCACATTGATGGATCTGATTCAGTTAATCAATGTCGATTGTTTATGGTAAGGTTCCATTATAGTAGGATTTTGGTGCAGTGGAGAGAAGATGACGACGGGATTCTGTGCAGTGGGAGAGAAAAGACGACGCCGGGTTTCTATCCATAGGTGTGTTCGTTTTCGTAGTTTTGTGTTTGTGTGTGCTCTGGTTTGGTACATAATTGTTGGAGACCAGTCGTTGATCGAAGGTGGAGAACGATTACAAAATTTCTTTCTCAAGGTTAGTATCATTTTGTTTATGAATGCATGTTCATTTATATAAATGATTGCATGCTCTGTTTTTGAATAATGACATTTTCTTGAATACATGGGTAATACAAGTGTATGTTCGATGAATGAGGTTCTGATTTTTTTACTGGTTATGCATGTATAATTTTGTTGGTTTGCTCATATGAGTTCTTCCATAGGTGTAGTTCAAAAAAAAAAAAATTTAAATAATTTTTGGGTTCGAAGATTGTCTTCTTCCATTGTTGTGATTCAAAACTCTATTTTCTACGACATGCTATAGTACGTCGTTAAAAACTATTTAACGATAAATTTTGTACGTCGTCGTTACTTTTTTTATGACTGCTTTTGCACACCGTTAATTGGTGAGACAAATAACGACACTGATTGCGCGCCGTAAAATATGTAGTACAACGACTTATTATGCCTGCCGTACAATATGATTTTTTTTTTTTTAAAATTCAGTAAGTTCTATTTGACCAATTTTGTACAAGTAACAAATATAACAAACAAGCATCACAAAATCAACAATACATATGATCCTAGCACTTAAATCTCTCAATGAAATTGTAGATTAAACATTAATTTCCAAGTTACTTGAATTGGCTTAGAAATTCTAAATAAAATTGTCATGGAACTCCATACAGAACCATACTGAAATTCATATTGTTATTCAAAATAGATCAAAGTTATTCAAAATCCTTGTTTCAGAATCTGCTTTAACTTCCTACTACCAAAAAAAAGAGTTGCATTAAGAAAGTAGAATGTCATTTTCACACAATGTTCACAATTACAAACATTTCGACCTGCCTTCAACATGCTTCCAAAAGCCACCTCTTATTAATAAAGCTAAGAAAAAAAACATTACCTAAAAACTATGGATCTTTCTTTTATGATTTATCAACTTCTTTTCACTTCTGTGGTTTATAATGAGACATTATAATGACAGAATGAGATGTGAACGAAGGATCAATCATGATTTCCTCATAAAATACCGCATCAGAATGCCAATCAAGCTAACAAGCACGATATACAGGAGATTTACTTCGCCGCTGCTTTTTGTATGTCCATGCCTCAAAAGTTCCTGCGTAAACCATCAAATAGAAATATTTATAGTCGGAAAAATCCATATATTTGTCCAAAAAAAAAAAAAAAATGCTCTTGCTCTGCCTATCCCCCTTATTATATTTCTTAAACACCAGCAAATTGAATCCAAGATGCTTGTTGGTTGAGAGCTAAAGGTGAGTTTACTTCTTGAAGTGTTGAAAATGCTCTTGCTCTGCCTATGCCCCATATTATTTTGGGGGTTACAGAAAGATACAAAATGCCTACTCTTTAAAGCCCTACCATTATATTAATATAATGAAAGCTACTTGCCCTCACTAATTAATGAAAATAAAATAAATAAAGCAATCCCTCCTCTCTTGCTATCTACTTCTACCCATTATCTTCGATATACCTCAACACAGAAAAGTAAGATGTACAAGATTCCTTCTTTTTAACATCTCACCAAATGTTAAAGACTTCCTCATCAGAGGTTGGCTGCATAGGGTAAAACCTCAGAGAGAGAAGAAGAAAACAAACCAAAGTGGCAGAAGGAGAGAAAGAAGTGACGAATATGCTGATGAGAGTAACTTATATACTAAAAAAACCATATTCCCAGTCTTCTAGATCATCCAAAACCCTGTTAGAATTCCTAAACATATTTTAGTAACTTGAAAAACAAACTAGCATAGATCTTACTCACCAGTTCTTGGCGAAGCTTGTCATTTTGTTGAAGAACGCGATTCTTCTCCTCAGTCAACTTCAAAAATATAGCCCTAGCCTGGATGAGAGCAATGATAAATCAATCCCAGTACATTCGTGTTGATTTTTTGGAGGGCAGGGGGTAGGACTCATGGTCGGTCAAACAGAAGGTGTGACTAATACAAAATTATATTAACTGAAGCATACAGTAATTTTTCTACAAACCACTACCAATGTCATAATTCCAATTGAGTTCACAACCAATTCAATTTCAGAAGCTGTAAATAGAAAGCATCTAACTCGCCTAAAATTGAACATCTAACTGCTTAAATGCCATATCACGAGAAAAAACAAAGAGAGAGTGGGAGAGAAAGAAAAGAAAAGAAAACTGCTCAAATGCAAATCCCATCATTAAGCACAGCACAGCTTCACTAAACAGAACATTAAGACACAGAAAATTTGTGATTAGCCTAAAACATAACCATGTAATACCTCACGACCAATCAATAATTTTTTCTCCATGTCACATTTCTAACTACAACTGTCAACCAATAGCTGGAGTGCGATGCAGCACCTTGAGAGAGAGAAAGAGAGAGAGAGCTACTGTCGGTGTGACCTTTCGAGCTTGCCATCCCAAAAATTTATGTTAGAATTTTAATAACAGGAAACACACATACAATGCACCACATTTCAAATATGTTGTTCTGCATTGGTGTAGCTTGAAAGGAAGGTAGCAATATATTCCAACCTCAAACTGAAATAAAATCTCAAATAAAATTTCACAAAATTATTTAGCAACAGGCCTATGGAAAAAATTTCATCCCGAGCGAATATTCCTGTGCACATCTCTATGCACTGTTTGTAGGATCCAATTAATCATAGGTTCGATTCAACATTTTCATAGGCTTAATGAACATCCTTTCCTCAAATCATAAAACATCAAATATATAAACAAAACACAAAAAGAAGAAAAGAAAATAAACCTACAACATTGCTTGTGAAGATTTTCTCATAGTGCAGGAAAATTGAATCCTGAAATTGGATATGAACATGTTAAATTAATTAAAATCCCCAAGTAGACATTTGGCTGCTAAACAATTTTTTTTTTAAAGGCGAAGATGCACGCAGCACTGCACATACTGAGGGAGGGAATTCAGAAAGCAAACCAGCAAACAGATTTCAAGTTGATGGGATCCTTGAGATCTCTACCAATAGCTTATGTAGGGCTTGGGGTTTTGAGAAAAAAGGGGAGTGGTCGGCACCTTTAAGACGAAAAACCTGTTCGGGTGGGCTTTTGTTTATCATGCTCATCTGTACTGTGATGGATATAGCATTATCTTCTGGAGTTTCTATATAAAACTGCCTAACAGAGCCATACTTCATCTCAGAAAGAGAGAGCTTCTCCAAAACTGGTGCGAAAGGGATTGGCCTCATTGACACAGATGCTAGGGCAACATCCTGGACCACAAGCAGCCAAATGGAATTTAGCAAAGATTAAGGTAGCGTTTGGTTGTATTTTGTAAATGTGATTTGAGAGTATGAGTTGTATTTTGAGTTTATGTATTGTGGAATTATGATTTGAGTGTAGAAAATTTGTTTGGTAAAGAGTTTTGAAAATAGTTTTGGAAAAGAGGTTTGATTTGAGTGGGGAATTATTGATGTGACATTTGATATGTGATACAAAAATTTACAACTCATAACTAAACATACAACTCAAAATTATTTTAAAGCACATAAAAAATTTAAAAAATTTTAGAAAATATTTGTCCCGATTATGTAAATCAATTGCAAAAAAAAAAAAAAAAATTTGGAAATCAGCCGGACATCCGGGTGGTCTACAGGTGGTCTACCGGGTGGACAAGCGGGTGGACAAAAAAGGCGCCTGTGCATCAGAGTTCTCTCTGCAGAGTGTAGAAAATTGATTTGAAAACGAAACCAAACATCATGCTCCAACACACGGGTAGAAAATTGATTACAGAGCACAACCAAACAGAGCCTAAAACAAGCTCACATGCACAAACATGATCAACCAGAAAGCTAATCATGTATCAAACATTGATTAGACATTGGGACTTCTGTTGGAAGCTAATCATATGTCAAAAAGAAACTATAAGCAAGTTAATACATACCTTGGCAGGACTCTGGTTGAATAACAAGTCCCTTAATAGTGACTTGTCAAGATTGATTGCAGTTGGAGGCTGAGTGTTTCCATTTGCATACAGGAATATCTGAGCCTGACGCATCAGATCATTTGAATCTGCCTGCAATAATTATAGAATGTCACTCATTGCAAATCGACCCAAACATGTAAATTCCCAACTCATTTAGCATAACATTCCAAATATCTCTAAACCTGAATAAATTTGATAACCTTGCTCCCACATGTAATAAGGCAAATCAATTTTGCCACTATGTGAAGCTTACACTCAAAACATGCATTTAATTGAGTCAAATACACGTGAGGAATATAACTGATGCCTTAAAGCTTGACCACTGAAGTTATTTCCAATAGCCTAAGACATCACTGAAATTCAAAATCTCATCCCGGATCATTTTCAAAGCTTAGTGAGATTTGCACATTAAACTGTGCACAAAATATATGTTGATCTTGCAAACATGTGGAAACAACTAAAGAACCTTCACAAGTGAAACCACATTCCAGAAATTTTAAAATGCATTTCAAGAATTTTCATGCATAAATCAGTTCCAGTTTTTGAACTACGGAACCATTGAGTTACATGCCAGTAAAGATTCCATTAAAATAAGTGAGTGACAGGAAAACCTTTTGGGAGAACATATCAAGGGTACTTTGTCCACTAGTTAACATTGCTGCAGCTACGTAAACGGCTTTCGAAACTCTATGTGGAAACAGCTCCATTGCATATGATATACATGTATCACCAAAATCATGCCCTACCAAAATCACCTGCATAAATCAAGAAGTAAAGAGTTCAAATAAGTAGATGTCTCAAACTGATATAAGAGCAGCCACTTTGTGGAAATCTCAGGTTGCCAAGGATGAGAACCCAGGTTCGAGTATCAAAGCAGCAGTTCAAATAAGTAGAAACACTATCCAAGCTGATATTCAAACCCTTACTAGAGATCGAAACGTACACTGATTGCATCAAATCAAAGACTCGCAAGAAGAAGCCCTTCTGTGCCTTCTGTCAAGAAAATCATACTCAAATCTGAGATAGAAAGGCCACAGCTTGAAAATCGAGCAACAGAGAGAGGGCAGAGGGCAGTGACCAAAGAGAGGGTCATGATCGGCGCTGCTCACGATTCGCTGTGCGAAAAAGGGACACGAAGAGGCATCGCCGTTCGAGGGAGTGTAGTCGGCGGCGTAAGAGAGCAAGAGGGAGAGGCAGAGGGAGAGAAGACATATCTCTGCCGTGAGAATGAGAGTGAGAGTGAAGAGAGAGAATAAGATGGAGTTCAAGGGAGAGAGAGAGAGAGAAAGAGAAGGTCAGAGGCTAATTTATCGAACCTCGTCGCAGGCACACAAATTTCACAGCTTCCTTCTCTCGTCATCGCAGCCCCGCCAGTTCGCCATTGCCCTCTGATTTCGCTCAACCTTCGCCACTTTCTGTTTGACAGGATGGGGTTCAAGACAATGAGAGAGTGGAAAAGGGAAAACAGTGTTGATTGGTATTTCCTTTGTGCATGTAGAGAGAAATAATAAATAATAAAAATAATAAAATTAACATAAAATAAAATTAGGCGATAAATATTTCTCACAAATTTTTTTGATCACATTGATCACACTTATTTAAAAGTTGTGATTAAAAAAATTATATATAATCACACTAATTGAGAAGGTGAGATTAAAATATATATATAATCATACTTAATTGAAAAGTGATATAAAAAATAAATATTATCACACTCAATCAAATTAAGTGTGATTAAAATATCAATCTAATTTTTTTTTTATCATATTTCTAATAAAAGTGAAATATTTTTATTTGTCAAAGTGTGATCTTTAACTATTTTTGTAGTAGTAAATGTTAGTTGTTCGATGCCCTTTGAGTAAGATTTTGATGTATAAATTAGTCAACCAATGCAACACAAAATTGAAATTTAACATCAAAAAGTTCATTTTGGCTTTTTTATTTTTTTTATTTTTTTTATACAATTCACGACATGTATTGTATGTCGTAAAAAGGCAATACTTTTAACGGCAGGCATTGTGTGTGCCGTGAAAAGTATTCACTTTTTACGGCTGGTGTATGTGCGTCGCGTATAATTGATGTATTAACGGCACGTCATATGTACGTCGTAGAAAGTTTTATTATTTACGACGTGCATTGCAAGCCGTAAAAAAATCATTGTTATTACCATTCACGGCCTACGCAATGACACGTCGTGGTTAGAAAAGTATTTACGACGTGCAAAAAAAGCAAGTCATAAAAGTGAGAAACTACGGCGTGCATTTATTGTATGCCATTGATGTGGTGTCGTAAAAAGTTAGTTTTGTTGTAGTGCCGGCACCCTTAGGTTCCCCACGTGGCACCTCAGCCAACAACCTAGACCATGTGAAAAACCCTAAAAATATATCCCCACAATAATTAAATTCATAGAAGACATAAATTTTATTTTTTAGACGCTTTTGAAGAAAAAAAAAAGATAAGACAAATTACCTTGTAATCCCAGTAGTTTGTTTGTGTCAATTTGATTATTGTAATTCTAATTGTATCAGTTTTTTCCTTTAATCTTTTACATTGTGTCAATTCGTCCAATTGATAACAATCTTTAAAAAATTGAATTGAAAACAAAGGACAAAATAATTTTCTTTACTCTTGTTAAAGTGATCGAAAAGTTGTGGTCTAATTTAAAATGACCCATTAAATTTTGAATGAACCATTTAGTTTTTTATTTCAATCTAATTTCTTTGATGTTTCATAATTGCATAAATCAAATTGATACAAGAAAAAAAATTACAAGGATAACAAGTATACTTTGTCCAAAATTTTTAAAAAAAATTTTGGATAAATTATGCAAATGGTCTCTATAGTTTACACGATGTGTCAATTTGGTTCCTGTTATTTCAATTTGCTCGATTTTGCCCCTTAATTTAACGGATTGTGTCATTTTAATCCAATAAATAACGGTTGTTAAGTTTGGTAGACGGAAAGTTTACACAATGTGTCAATTTGGTCCCTGTTGTTTTAATTTTTTCGATTTTGACAGGGACCAAATTGACATATTGTGTAAATTATATGGACCAAATTGACACATAGTTTGACTTTCCGTTGACCAAACTTAACAGCCGTTATTTATTGAACTAAAATGACACAATCCGTTAAATTAAGGGACAAAATCAAGTAAATTGAAATAATAAAGATCAAATTGACACATCGTATAAACTATAAGAATTATTTTTAATTTTTATTTGGTAGTTCATGAAAAAATAATAAGTAATTTCAATTTCTTTCCAATTTCATTGAAGCACAAGCACAGGATGTACTAAAAACATAAATGGTGGGGACGTACAAAAATTTCACATAGAATGGAGTACTTTTCATTATTATTGTCGATTGTGGTCAATTATGACAACTAAACTTTTCGAGGAAAATTATGAGAAACTTTTCATTTCATTTCATTAGATGGAATGAAGATGTCCACTATTACACATACACTATAACTTGAAGAGGGAGATAATATAAATATATATATTAGACCAAGTAGTTATAGAGAAGATAAAAGAAGCATGGCTTTGATAATAAACCACATAACCTCCTCCTCATTCACTCTCCTCTTCTTATTGATGTTGCTATGGTTGACAAACACATCCGCGTATCAGTATACCAAGGATGTTGTGTGTGCTATTTTCTAACCACACTGCCAAACAGGTACTCAGCTGGAGAACACTGGCAGAATAGATTGTGCGTAAACGACCCGTCACAGAAAGAAAAAGACTCCGGTGGTGGTTCGTCCACCCGGGGACACTCCGACGATCAAGTCAGTTATCTCTCAAAGACAACAAAAGTGCTTAACTCACTATTCAGAATATCAAAAGCATACCTTTGACCCACGAGGGTGCCTTACTTTTATAGCCAACACTGACCTGATCCCTGTAGAAGCCTAGCTCCTTTTGGACTCTGACCCAATGCCCATCCTAGACTCTCTTATAGATAAAGATAAACTCCCAAAGAGTTTTACCCTTATCCAGGCTGAAGTCCTCCCTCATTCTAGGACTCTTGTAACTTATCCGCTCATCTCGGATTTCGGTATCTTCGCAGATAACCTCGGCCTAGCTGAGATCACCTCGGCGTCAAGTCAAGGACATGTGGCACCTTGGCTGGCACTTCGGTGCCACTTTGGCCACGTGTTGCTATCCAAAAAATATGTCTCCACAACTGCCCCCTAGGTTCTATTAGCTCGGCATCCTGAGGTGATGGAACCTATATCATTTGAACCCATAACACGTCGGCTAAACTTGCTCTGTCATTCATTACCGAGGTTATCACACATCGGCTTCCATATGATAAACACTTCAGTGTGTTTGCATCAATGCTTTAGAACTAATAACTAAGTTTGTTCAAGTTTATTTAGCCGAGATCGTCCCCTAGCCGAGGTCTTTGCTTCATTAAATCAAGAACTCCAAGAGTTTCATCACGCGTATGAGCTGTCACGCACAGTATTTCAACCGTTTTTGCCACGCGTCTCTTCCTCATTGAACCATACCTGACACGTGCCATTAAGTCGCATCGCACTTGCGTGCGCCGTCTGACAAGCTCGTCGTCCTAGGAACACTAATTGCGTTTTGCCGCCTTTTCGTGTTTTGACAAAAATACCTCCCTCTTTCTTCGTCGTTTCACTTTTGCATCTTCGTTTTCATTCAAACTTTCTCTCTTACATTTATCTCCTAAATCCTCCATTTTCATTCTTGAAGCTTTCTGCAACTACTTCATTCTTCCCCTCCGACAAGGCTTTTGCTGCACTTCTTTGCTCACTGCCACTGTCTAACACCGGCGTACTTTACACCGGCCTCATTTTCCTTGGTAAGCCACTGTTCATTTTATTTCAATTTCTTGCTTCGCTTCAAACTGTTATGCTTGTATACTGCTACTGCAAATCTGTTCATGCTATTGAATGTTTCACTTGTGTGTTGAATTCTCCCATTTGTCATCTGTTTCATGATTTCTGATTTTGTACAATTTGTTGCTTGTATATACACACACATACATATGTTGTCCATTCACTTTGACGTTCTTGATAGCTTGTCACTGTTCTTGTTTTTATGCACATTTATATTTTATGCAATGTTCTTGAACCCCTTCCAGTTTTCTTGAGTCTGAATCTCTATTCTTCTCTGTTTTCTTGTTGTTTTCTCTAGATTCTTGCCTTAAATCCTTGTTTCTGTAGTCTTAGGTTTGGGACTTGTTTTAGAACTTTCAAACTTTAGGAAAAATTGAAACAAATTCCCTTTAGATCCTCAAAACTCTTGCCCCAGTATTCGTTTTAGGTTTTGCCGAGGTCCTCTAAACCTTAACAAACCACTTCCTTCTGAAATCCAATACCCTCCCTACTTAGCCAACATTATGGGAATGTTTAGGTGGAGAGTAGACACCCTAGAGAAGCTTGAACACTTTAGGCAGGAGTTCTCCATCCCTACCGACGTCCACCTTAGGCTGGCTGGGGGAGAGGATTCAATCATGCCCAAAGACAATTTCATGCCCTTTCCAGTAGTAGCCTTTGTTGAGTGCGGGCTCAGGTTTCCCCTCGACATCCTATTCTGCCAAATCCTTCACTACTACAAGCTTAACCTGATACAAATAGCCATCAACTCTTTCTGAGTTGTCAACGGCATAATTGCCTTAGCCAAACAAGAAAACGCTAGGATTACCCTAGTCGACATCCAGTACTGCTATATCATATGTGGCCTTAAGTCAGAAAAAGGCTACATTTATTACTTGAAGCCGAGGTCGACCGAATACAAACTCATCGCCGACCTCCCTGATTCCAACAAGGGTCCTGGAGATGATTATTTCATCGTCTCAAGTAACTGGGAGTTCCCACCAGATGATGACCTCCACCTGTACCCTTTAAGCCGAACAGTATTTAGAGAGGGGGATGGTAAGAGCCAAATGTCACTTTTTCTCGTTCCAAAGTCTTTATATTTTGATACTTTTGTATGTGCTAACGTCTACTTGTTTTGTCTTTGCAACTCTTCCTCAACCCCCAAAGGACTCTCGCAAAAACTTCTTTCCCAGTAAAGATTTTAAAAAGTTGCTGGACTTGCCTGTTAATCAGCGCAAGGCTCCTTTGCTTCTGAATTTCATCCCAACATACAAATCAACTTACCTTTCCTCCGCAGCTAATTCAACATTCTCAACGCCAACGCCGACGTCGAGCTCCACTGCAAGCACCAGCAGGCAAGACTCAAAGCCGAAGACGCAAAAGTGCTGAGGCGTCATCTTTCGACCCAGCAAATCCACCGACAGCTCTACCAGCAATTCATTTTGGTACAAGGGCCACAATCGCCGCCACTGCCGACGAGATGGGCCGAAAACCTGCAGTTGTCGAAGACTTGCTCGCCAACCTTCCCGGCATTGTCAATGTCCAATCTTCTTCTTCCCCTCAGCCAACCCCTAAGCCAAAACGTATGAAGAAGGCCAAGGCGAAGGCTACAGTGAGTCAGATTGATTCTGAGGACACTGTTTTTATCTCCAAGTTAACTGAGGCTGAGAAGAACGCCCCTGTGGACGTGCTCCCGGGAACTCTCCGAACATCCGCGCGCGCCTGCGAGGGGCGGGGCGCGAATTCTCGTTTTGTTCTCTGAGCTACCACAGTTTGGACTCAAATGTCACGGTTTTGAATCTAATCTTACAATGTGCAATGTAAGATCGATAAATCACCAAAGAGTCCAAATCCGACAAATCGTTTTTGGAAAACTAATTTTTATAAAGAAGTGCCAAACATGGACTGCTTTGCCAGATACAGAGTCGCCACCTAAATATTTTATTTTGGGGGGAATTTAGGAAACCCTGACTCGTGCCTAAGGCCACGTGTCCATCATCACCAAAGTTGCCTTGGCTCGGGAACTTGGGTACGAGAGGGGAAGGTCATTTAATGAGCACCCCTACTCGCCCTATCAAAGATCGGCTTGTACTAAGCATGATATCTTGTTTTTGAAAACACATGTGCCCTTATTCCGGTTAATTAGCTAATTTTACTATGTGATGCACACAACAAACAAGTATAGACTAGATCGCCTAATTTGGAACAAAACATTGCATATTCATTTGAAAACGGTTTGAAGTTTGCCACTCGCAAGTAGGCTAAAATGCGGATTTCAATGAATTGTTCCAATTCAAGTAATCCAACCTTTACCCACAGGCATTCAGGCAGTTATATCAAGTAAGCAGTTAGCCTCATGGCAAGCATGCTTTCATGGCAACATTAACACACATGCAATATGCTAAAGCGTAAACACTCACAGTGTACTCCAAGCCAAAACAAAGAACTAGTTAGAAATCAATGCATGACCCTAGTTCATGTTAAGATGGCTAATGCAACACATGCGAAAATGCAACTAAAATAGGCTCGGCTTTTCTAGAATGTCATGTGAAATGCAACTTGGTACATGTATTCAAATTGGAATTGAAATACAATGCAAATAGTATGATGCGCTGAGCCCGGTGCATGCAAGACAGATGAATGATGCAAACATGCGAACATAAAGGTATGCTAAATGAAATATGCCCTAAAACTAACCATCGTAAGCGGTTAAGTAAAAGGAAGAAAGAAATGGAGGTTGGAAGACATGCATCACACACACGCACACTTATTACAACAATGCGCCCTCTCGAAGGAGGGACCGAATAAAAAGCTAACTAGCTAATCTAAGCTAATTAAACTAATTATTACATAACAAATTAATTAACTAATCCTAGTTAACTAATTATTACAAAACGAATTGAATAGCTAACGCATTAACTAATTAAAGTACAAACCAAAGCAAAAGCAAGCTATCTAAGCATGGCAGCTAAGGAAAGCAGTACATCAGGAGGTTCTCGGAGGGAGAGGAATGCATGCAAGCCCAGTCGCCTCGTTCGGAAATCCAATGCAATGCCCCGATTTGCCTCTGTTTTCATTTGTTCTCAGAAACTTGCACCAAGCTCCAGAAAGCTGAAACTCCACCTAAGGAAACCTGTGGGAGGGTGGCCGACCACTTTTGGTCTCTCACTTGCCGACCACTTTTGGTTGTTGAAAAACCAAAAAACTGGTCGGCTAGCTAGTTTTTTTGGTTGGCCGGCCAGTTGTTGCTGCTGAATTCCAGTTTGCTGCAACAGAGAGCAAGAAAGGGCATGGCAATGTATTTACAAGATATGTGTGCACAACCACCCTCCCTATCATGTGATGAACTCAAGGGGGTGTGATTCTCGACCCTCGGGTCACCAATCGCGCATTTCAATGCATGATGGCCGAGAGGCGAAGTTGCACAATTCAATGTAAAATGAATGCACAAGTAAACACATAAAGCCTAGAACTCTATCATGCATGATCAAGAGCGTCGGCGACTGAGAATTGAGGCACGTTTCATCACTTGAAGTATGAAACGTCCCTCGTTCCTCGTGTTTGGACTAACACCTATTCCAAACACAATGCAACACATAACATGGCATGTTCAATGCAATGTAATGCAACCTTAGCATGCAAACATGCAACTACATGGCACGCACAATGCAACTAACAACATAGCATACACAATGCGAGGGATAACATGGCATACTCAATGCTAAATGCTAAGAACTAGATGGCATACTCAATGCAAGACAATCATAAGGTTCTAAACACCATGCAATGCATGCATGCACAATGCAATGCAACAAGGGCAACAATATGCAATACACCAAACATGCAACAACATGCAAACCATATACTCAATGGACTTAAATCGAAATGGACAGACCTCAGTCATGCCCAAAATAGTGGCCATAATGCTAAAATGAAGGCATCGAAAACACATACAAGCATGCATGTCAATTGGCTCACCAACTAAGGCACTAAGGTGCAACTCTCAAGAACACTTAAAGAGTAAAAAGCATAGAAGCGTAGCAACACTAAGTACACTGAAATGAGGTAAGAAATGATGCCAAATCATTCAAACAACACAAGTATGGCATGCTAGGGCCCTTAAAGCATGAAGCTAGTAAAGAGGACTACAAAGGAGGCATGCAATACATGGCACAAATGTATGAACTAAGCATGGACAGAGCTCAAGTAGGTTAAAATAAGGACCTAAACATGCTGAGACGAGGGCTCAAAGGCCTAGACATGCAAGCATACTAGCTAAGGCATAAGCTAGGCAACAATGCATAACACTCAAAGGCACTTAAAGCATGATTGAGGTAGGAACATGGTAATGCTAAATGTTCTGAAATGTCATGTTAAGTGATGCCAAATCATACACAACACAAATGAAGCATGCAATAGTGCTCAAAGCTTGAGGCAAGCAAGAACATTTGTACTACAAGTATACAAAACATGAAGCATATGACCAAGGCAACCCAAAACAGTCCTAGAGCATCTCAAAATGAGTCTAAAACATATATAAAAGGAAGCCAAAATAAGCTAGCATGAAGGGCATAAGGCATAATGAATACAAGGCAAATAAGGTGGATTACACTACACCTATTAAGACCAAGCATGGGATGACTTAATCAATAAAAATCAGAGTTATGTCATGGCATAATAACCCCAAATAAACATTGAAATGATGGCTCACAAGCTAAGGCATGAAGGCATACGCGATGGTTCATGTTAAGGCATAAAGGGGCAAACCCTCCAACGCATTGAATGAGTGACAAATGTGAATGCATGGCCATGAAACATGGACTAAAATCACATAATAAATGATGCCAAATCATTAACATAGTCCAAGTAATGCATGCTAGTGGACTCAATACATAAAGCTAACAAGTTAGATTGAACCAAGGCTATACAAAGCAAGTCATGCATGGCCAAAACAACTAAAATCAGAGCTAAAGCATGTTAAAACATGGACAAAAGCTTCATGAAGTTAAGCCAAAAGCATGCTAAAATGACATGTTACAACATGATGCATGTTAGGCTATTTCATGGAATTACACTACAAGTGTATGGAGCATGCAAGGGGCCAACAAACCCACCCAAAATAGAGCCATGGCATGCTAAAAACACCAAAAACATGCTGAAATGGAAAAAAAAGCTAGAATGACATGCTACTTCATGGAGCATACAAGGCTAGTTTGTGTGATTTACACTACAAGTGTATTAACCATGCATGGAGTGACCAAACCAAACAAAATAGTGGTATGCCTCAGCAAAATAACCACAAATACAAGCTAAGATATGGCCAACAAAAGCTTAACAAAGATGCTCAAACATGAGGCAAATGAAGCAAGTAAACAAAATACAAGGAGAGGGGATGACCCTCTCCTATTTAGGACACCAAAACCACCTTTTCACCACTGAAAATCCTCTGGATTTCAGTGGTAGAAAGGTCATGCAAAGGCTTCAACAAGAGCCTAAAGGGATGGCTTAAAATAAGGCCTAACAAGGCCTAAGAGGGGGGTAAATCACCCAAACGGAAAAGAGACCTTAAACAACTATTTTAAGCATGCAAAAACAGAAATTTTTCTAGTTAAGAGTTAAGCTTAAAAACATACGCAAGAAGGGCTAAAAGCTTAAGCAAGAATAGGGGATTTAAGGGCTAAAGACTCACCCTTGAAGACCTCCTTTATAACTGCAACTCCAGCAAGTTTTTCAAGCTCAAACCAACCCAAGAACACCAAAACAACCCCTTAGCACCTCAGCAACCAAAGGAAGGTGTTTGAGTGTGTGTTTGTGTGTTAAACTAAGACAAAACAACACTTTAAGGCACAAAAATGAAGCAAAGAAGGAAGTATAGATACAAGTGTATATCTCACTCTCAACCCTCAAATTTATGAACCTAGAGGAGGGAGGAGGAGCCTCCCTCTTATGGAAACTAAAAGGCAAAGCTTCTTGGAGAAGCTAAGCTTCAAACAAATCCTTCTATACACGTGTATGGAGGATAGCTCTAAAGCCCTCCAGTTGTGCCAGCTGGAGGAAAATATCTCCAAAAAGGTGCCAAAAAGCAGCCGACCACTTGAAGTGGTCGGCCTGCTACTTAAAGTGGTCGGCCGACCACTTCAAGTGGTCTTCCAAGACACAAACTGGTCGGCCATGGTGGGAGAGAGTCCAGGGCATGAAAGAAAGCTAGTGGTGTGGTGGCCGACCAGAAAATGTGGCCCAAAGACCAAGCAAGCCAGTTATCCGACCAGAAAACTGGCTGGCAGAAGGAAAAGTGGTCTCCAAGGAGAAAAAGTGGTCTCCCACCCTTGTACCACCTTCCAAACAAGGAAAATAAGGTTTGTACCAAAAACAAACCAAAACGGATGCAAGACGAGAGATCGGGAGGCAAAGCACGCGGCCGAAAGCCCCGAAAACTAGCTGACGAGCACCAAAAGTGGTATGCAACCACAAAAGTGGTCTCCCGGACCACAGTGTTCCTCTAAGCAGAGGCAACAAGGTGTGGTTCAAAAACCACGCCAAACGGAGAACGTTAATCGGTCTCGAGACAAGGCGCGCAGCTGAAGGCTCCAAAAACCGGAAACTAGTCTCCAAGCGGGAAAAATGGTCTATGACCATGAAAAGTGGTCTACGACCACAAAGAGATGGTCTGCAAGACCTCTCCCTCCCTCCGGGAAGAGAAACAAAGTTCGGTCCACAAACCGAGCCGAAGCAAAAAAGAGTTCAGAGGCCCGAAGGCGAGGCTCTCAGCCCAAACTCCGAAACCTCTAAACGAGCACAACATGCACCATCACCAAGCGCTCAATCGATGACGTCTGAGTTTTAAGATTGGTTAAAAATGGGGTGTCTACAGCCCTCTCTGCCAAAAAGCGTCCCGCCGAGGACCCAAATTTCGAGGCCCCACCTGCTAAGAAGCCGAGGTCAGACCCTCAAGAGGGCATCAGCTATCCCCGAGGTATGGTCTAGGCGCTTGAGATTATGGTCGACGATAGACCCCTTATCGCTGGTGATAGTGCTGCCAATCTTGAGGTCAACGCGGCCCTGTCCACGGCAGTTCTTCTGCCCGAGGACATGAACCGTATGGCTGAGCTTCATGAATATGAAGACTTTGCCTTCATGATGCAGCGTTCAGTTCTGGTAAGTATTTTGCCTTCCATTTTGACAATCTTTCCACACTTAGTGAAATTTTGCTAACTTATGTTACTTCTTTGCAGGCCATCCAGCACGCTCACTTCTACGCCACAAAGACCGAGATGATGAGGAAGGACTTGGCGAAGAAAACAAAAGAAGCAGCCAAGCTCCTGTCCTTCTTAATAAAGCCGAGGCCAGCAACCGCACCCTAATGGACCAGGCCAAGGACGCCAAGACTGCTCAAAGTTTGGCTGAAGAAAGGGCTAAGGAGGCAAAAAATGAAGCCAAGGCTGCAAGAGCCGACCTTGAGGCCGCTAACGTGAAAGTGGCCGAAATGGAGGCCAAGCTTCAGGAGGCCCTGCCTAATAAAGAGGTCGAGGTGAAGGCGGCCGATGAAAAGGCCTTTGAAGAGGGACAGGCCGTCGTCCGCGACCAATACAAGCAACAGGTCAACCTGGCTTGTAACCGAGGTTACTACATTGGTTGGACGGCGGCCCTCAATAAGTTGGTTGTTCCTCTGGACTCCGACCTTCGAGACATCAACCAACTCGAGGTGCCTTTCGTTCTAGAGCCCGAAGATGAAGCCGAGGACGATGAAGCCGACGAAGTGGAGGAGGAGGTTGCTTGTAATAACCCGACCCCCGTATGTGACTCTGCTCTAGTTTAATTGTTATTCAGTGCTTCCAAATGTCTAATGTGAAACTGCATGAGAATTTAAGTTATGTATATATGTCTTATGAGTTGATGTCTTATGAATTGAACATTATCTGTTAGGCAAGAAAAGTATCTGTTACCATTAACGCGTTTGACTTAGAAATTGGAAGCCTTAATGGCTTAATTAGCTGAAATTGATTATATATCTGTGATCAGCATAATTTTTAGGTAATATTAAGCATGTTTACGAAATTTCAATTTCGGCATCATAAAGCGATTGATTTTTGTCTTATATGCTCCTATGTTGTATATATCTCTAAGCCTTGTTGTGGACTTAAGATCAAAAACGTGAATACCATTTGGGAGAGAAAATAAGAGGAAGGGAAGAAGAGGAATTGGGGAAGAAGGGATTCAACAAGGAATTTGGGCAAATTGGTAGAAGTGTGGGATTAAATTCAAGGTAAGCTCAAGAGCTTTTTGTCAAGACAATTTAGAGCTTGTAATTTATGTTTATGTTTGATCCATGTATGCTTCATGTTTAATTTATGAGGGCTTCTCATCAATTGATTGTTTTGACATTTAATTTGGGTGTTATATGGAATTATACCTCACTCCTTGGTTTTATACCATCACTTCATGGAATTATGTGTATATCATGTACTATGTTTCAAGAATATAAATAACTTGACTCCAAAAGTGGAATTTGGGGAAGAGATGGCTTATTTAAGTTCCTAATCTTGCTTAATTTGTCATGTTCAAGGTAGAATTCATATTATAGTGATGTTGGGTTGAAATATGGTCTTAGATCCATTTGAAATTGCATGAGAAATGGGATGAAGTTGCTAAATTCGAAGTTCAGAATTTCAGAATTCGCGTGGTCCGCTCGAGCGGCGGAAAGCCCGCTCGAGCGGGAAAAACCACCTCCCAGCAGTTTTGCACATTTCACAGTCTGCTCGAGCGGCCAAAGTGGCGCTCGAGCAGGGAAAGAAAATATGCTTGTTCAGTTTTGTGTGCTTGATTCCCTGATAGTTTTAGAATATGTTTCTGATGATTTTAAGTTAGTTATCAATTCATGAGAAGTGTAATGATGTAGGGAATGATTCCCCAACGATTTATGAAGAAAGCAAACTAATTTATAAGTCATGATTGTGTGCAGGGCACACTCCGGGAGAAACGAGCACACCATCACAACGCTGTGAGTAATAGTACCTCAATGTCCCTCTAATCGTTAATAATTATTATTATTGACGTTACGATCTTTATTGTAAGAATCATGTTTGCATGAAGTTGTGTACTATACAAGAAATGCTATGGAACTATGGAAACATTGAAAGTAGTTGTGAAGTCATGTATACTTTGTGTGAAATCTTGTGATTTATGGAATGCATCTAAGGAATTGTGAAGTTGTGAACCTATGGGCCAAGAGCCAATTGTGAACTAAGAAGTTATGAGGCCAAAGGCCGTTATATGAACATGAATGTGTGAACTTGTGAATTGTGAATATAAAAGGGCCGAAGGCCATTACCATAAGTTGTGAAATTGCAGAACCTAAGGGTTTCCTTTGTGAATATGTGAACTCCTCAGGCCAAGGGCCGAATTACGGAATTGTGAATCAACAAGTTGTCCTAAAAGTTATACATTGTGTTATTTTGTTATACCTGCGTGCAAGTACTATTATTCGCTGAGCTTAGCTCATCCTATGTTATGTTTGTTTCTGTAGGTAACCAGTCAGGAGGTCGCTCTTAACTTGGCACAGTCACACTTTTGTCAGCCTAAGCACAGCCAAGCTTTGGGTCGAAACCGTACTTTTGCGGACTTGTTAGACTAGCCTATGGCTTAGGATGTTATGTACATATTATTTTGTTATACGCCCAACCTTGGGACTGGATCTGTACATGTATGTATATTATTAGCTCTCTAAAGTGTATCTCCTTTCGTTCATCTCTTGGTTTATCCACCTTATGTGATGTCTGTAATCCTGGTATGGTTTAGTCGCTCAATGGATGTCATATTTTCTTATTATGTATTACTTCTTGTTACTGCTTCCGTTTCGGCCCCTACTTTCTATATATATAAATATAGCAGGTTAAGTGTCCTTTTCTGCATAGGTAATGCCCGAACTTTCAGGGGCAAGTTGAGGGCGTTACATTGCTGCTGATGCTAAGTCTCCCATCCTCAATGACCAAATTGATTTGACTCAAGATGAGGAGGATGACTTGGAATCCAAGGGCGTCTCCTCCAAGCCATCCATTTTCGAGGCCGAGGTCCAGTGCTCTAAGAAGTGTCTGGAAAAGACTTTACAAGAAATAAATGTTGAGATTCAAGCCGAGAAAAGTGTAAAACCAGCCGATGAAGCCAATCCTAACACTTAGGATATTTCTTGTTTTTTCTTCTTAGCTGTAATATTTTGTCTTTAAACAATGTTAGCTCTGTATTGGCCGATGTGCCCTTTTTTGGTATTTTGAACAAGTAATCCTTTGTAAGCCGAAGTTCTTTGTTTCCCTTCGAAATGCAAGTCTTCCTTTTTTGACTAAGTGTTTGAATGCTTGTCTTTCTTTTACTATCTTGTATGCTTCCATACTTAGAAATTTTTTTCCATGTCTTCAAAATACACCTTAGTTATGTAATCTCCTTAGGTAAAAATACTTCGGATATATCTACTGAATGTTTATCTCGGCCTTGTCTTAACACTTGAAAAACATTGTAGGAAAGTTTTCACAAGTGTTTATCTAAAACATGCCACTTCACTTTCAAGACTTCTGTCTTCCATTATTTTCCAAGTCTTAACAACAGGGTAATCTCGGAAAGTACGCAGTTACTTCTTTAAAAATAACTTTGGCTTTAACTTCAACTTGTAAATTTTTCTCAAAATTTCAACAAGTGTTAAACCAATTTCCTTTCAACATGACCTCGGCTTAACTTCAACTTGTAATTTTTCTTAAAATTTCAACAAGTGTTAAACAAACTTTAGCATGTAAATTCCAATTTCCAAGCATTATTCTCCAGCTCTTTGCCCCCTAATGTGAACTTAATTTTCACTTACGTTCACATTAAGTATGTACCTATGATCTTTTCGCCGAGATCAGATTCAAGCAGAGACTGGTCAAGTTATCAACCTCGGTCTCTGTTAATCTAACTGATATGTATTTACTGCTATTCAAAGTTTTCATTCTGTCAACACAGCAAATCTAGGTTAATTTCAACTTAGTTCAACTTGATTATATGCAAGTGTAATTCAACTCTGCCATATAATAAGTCTAAGTTATTCGTCATGTTTCAATCAGAAACATCGCCAACTTAGTTCAACTCTATTATATGCAAGTATAATTCAACTTTGCCATATAATAAGTCTAAGTTATTCGTCATGTTTCAATCAGAAACATCGCCAACTTAGTTCAACTCTATTCGTCATGTTTCAATCAGAAATATCGCCAAGTGACTGGTTAATCGTTTTACACAAGTTTGAAATAAAAAATCGAGCTAAAATTTTATTAATTATTTTAGCTAATAACAAAAAGATTTTAAGGAAGGAAACAAAATGAAATCTTAATGATAGAAGAACTTCAAGTTGCAAGTATTCCACAGTCTTGGCAACTCTTTGCCATCACTGTCTTCAAGCCAATATGCCCCATTGCCTAGGACCGAGATGATTCTATAAGGTCTTTCCCAATTTGGGCCAAGCTTGGCCTCTCTGGGATCCTTCTTGTTGCCGACGACCTTTCTCAGGACGAGGTCCCCAACTTGAAACTCTCGTGGGTTGACCTTTTTGTTGTAAGCCTTAGCAAGCTGCTATTGGTATGCTCTCAGCTGGATTGCTGCTTTCTCCCTTCTTTCTTCTAATAAGTCCAGATCTCGGGCTAAAAATGCATCATTAGTCCCATTCTCTACTCCCTGGGTTTTGATCCCTGAGATGCCGACCTTCAATGAGATTACTGCCTCTATGCCATAAGCCATGGCAAATGGGGATTCTCCAGTTGATCTTCTCAGCGTAGTCCAATATGCCCAGAGTACACTGGGCAACTTATCCACCCACTTTCCCTTTGCTGCTTCTAGCCTCTTCTTAATTCCATCCAATATAGTTTTGTTGGATGCTTTTGCTTGTCCATTGCTTTGAGGGAAACTTGGAGTGGAATAGTAATTCTTGATCTTGTACTTTGCACAGAAGCTCTTGATTAGCTTACTGTCGAGCTGCGTACCATTGTCTGCTATTATTGCCCTTGGGATCCCAAACCTGGTAATGATGTTCTTCCATATGAAGTTCTTCACATCAACATCTCGAATTTTTGTAAGGGATTCTACTTCCACCCACTTGGTGAAGTAATCTGTTGCCACTAGCAGCTACTTCCTTTGTCCAGTTGCCTAAGGTAACTGTTCAACAAGATCCATGCCCCATTGGGCAAATGGCCAAGAACTGGATATTGGGTTCAAGTCTGCTGCTAGTTGGTGTATCAAAGGTGCAAACCTCTGATACTTTTCACACTTTCTGACATAGGCTTTAGCATCTTTCTGCATATAGGGCCACCAACACCCCTGAGTAATGGCTCTATGAGCAAGTAACTTGCCCCCAGTGTGGCTTCCACATACTTCTTCATGTATCTCATACAAGAAGTCTTCAACTTGTGAAGGATGCACACACCTCAAAAGGGGACCAGTAAAAGATTTTGTAGAGATGCTCCTCTGATGTTAGACTGAATCTTGCCGACTTCAATATGATCTTGTGTGCTTCTTTATGATCATCTGGCAGTTTCCCTTCTTTAAGGAATACTATTATTGCGTCCATCTAGCTTGGTCCCATCTCCACACACATTGCTTCATGCTTGTGTTTAGTAGTTCTACACTTGGACCTGATAAGTAGTCAACCATTATTGTCTTTGCCTCTCCTGGTTTTATTGCACTAGCCAGGTTGGCCAAGGCATTAGCATGGCTGTTGTCATCTCGGCTAACTTGCTGTAGTCGGCAATTTTAGAATAATCCTATCAGTTTGCCCACCTCCTTTACATAGGCCACCATCTTTTCATCTCGGGTAGCGTATTCGTCTGTTGCCTGGTTGACGATGAGCTAGGAGTCACAGAAGACCATTACCTCGTCGGCTTCCATTGCTGCTGCCAACTTTAATCCTGCTATCAATGCTTCATACTTTGCTTCATTGTTTGAGGCCTTAAACCCCAAATGAATGGATTGCTCCAACATCTGTCCATCCGGTGATACTAGCACTACTCCTACCCCTGCTCCTTGTAGGTTTGAACTTCCGTCAACAAATAGTTGGAAGGAGTCGCCGACATAAATACTGCAGGGCCTGAGTTTCTCTTCTTTTCTCTGTTTGGTTATCCCCAACTGGGTTTCTCCTTGTTCACCTGGGCATCGTATACCTCGACTTAACGGAGCCCGATATATGATGGTGCCCGGTGTGAACTCGGCCACGAAGTCGGCCAACACTTGGCCTTTGATTGCTGTTTGGGTTTGAATTCTAGGTCATATTGGCCTAACACCACTGCCTATCTGGCTATCCTGCCTGTCAGATCTCCTTGCTGCAACAGGGACTTCAGCGGATGCTCGGTTAACACCACAATCTTGTGGGCTTGAAAGTAATGATTCAGCTTCTTGGAGGCTATTACCAAAGCTAGTGTTAGCTTTTCCAAAGGTAGATATCTGGTCTCTGCATCTGCTAGGGTTTTACTTACGTAGTAAACTTCCCTTTGTTCTCCTTTTTCTTCCCTGATTATCACTGCACTTACTGTATGCTCTGAGACCGCCAAGTATAAGAATAGCTCCTCTCTAGGTACTGGATTTGAGAGAACTGGAGCTGTGGTCAAGTATTTCTTCAAGTCGGCCAAGGCGACTTCACACTTCTCTGTCCATAAAAAGTCTGTGGCTTTCTTTACTAGACTGAAGAAAGGTTTGCATTTATTAGAACTTCTGCTTATGAATCTGTTTAGGGCTGCAGCCCTTCTAGTCCATATCTGCACTTGCTTTGCCGACGTTGGGCTCTCTAACTCCAGAATGGCTTTGATTTGATCCGGGCTTGCCTCAATGCCCTTTTTGGTGACCAAGTATCCTAGGAATTTCCCTGACCCAACTCCAAATGCACACTTCGATGCATTGAGTCGGAGCTGAAGTGTCTTTAGGATGTCAAAGACTATCTTTAGGTTGGCCAAATGATCTTCAGGTTCTTTAGTCTTCACGACCATGTCATCAATGTAAACCTCCACTGTTTTGCCTATTAGATGTCTAAACATCTTAGTTACCAATCTCTGGTAAATTGCTCCTGCATTTTTCAACCAAAATGCATCACTCTGTAGCAATACAGCCCTTTTGGGGTGATAAATGCGGTCTTCTCCTCATTGGGGGGTACATGGCTATCTGATGATACCCTCTGTAAGCGTCCAGGAAGCCCATCCTTCCATGCCCTGAAGTGGCATCCACCAATTGGTCAATCTTGGGTAGTGGGAAACTGTCTTTGGGACAAGCCTTGTTCAGGCTGGTGAAGTCTCACGCAGACCCTCCACTTCCCATTCTTTTTCACCACCACCGTGTTTGATAACCATGTCGGGTAATTTACCTCTCGAATGGCTCTAGCCTCCAGAAGTTTATCCACTTCCTCTTCTACTGCCTCAACATGTATCAACGTCGGCCTTCTTGCTCGTTGGATGACAGGTTTAGCTGACCTGTCCACATTCAGTTTATGGCAAGTGACCTCGGGGTCAATGCCAGGCATCTCGTATGGTGTCCAAGCAAACACCTCAAGGTTTGCTCTCAAGAATGCCTCTAATTCCCTTTCCTCTTCCTCGGCCAAGCCTGAGTCAAGGAGGAAGAAGCGTTCTTCATCCCTTTTTAGACTAAGATCTTCTTCAGGGCTTTCTCACTTTTCTCGGTTAGTTCTTTGCCGACGTCCTCAAGGACCTCTATGTCCTTATCTTTAATCTCTGCTGCTTCTGCTTTTCGTATGTTGTAGGTGCATTTCATTGCTGCCATGCAGCAATTCTTTGCCTGTACTTGATCCCCTCTGACCTCCTCAATTCCATGCTCTGTTGGGAATCGCAACAGCTGGTGTAATGTTGAGGGAACAACCCCCATTGCATACAACCATGGCCTTCCCAGGATAGCATTGTAAGGGGAGGGAGTGTCAATTATTGTGAACTCAGTTTTTACCTTCTTGGTGCCAGCCTGCACCTCTAAACTCACTGCTCCCAGGGGCCACGTCGGCGTTCCATTGAACCCGACCATTGGACCATTAGATTGTTCCAGATCATCTTGGTGCAGGCCAAGCTCCTTGTAACATCTGACATACATGATGTCACAAGAGCTACCCTGGACGATCAGAATTCGCTTTACCTGGCACTCTCCAATCTGGGGGGATACCACCAAGGCATCGTTGTGTGGATCTTGCACCATCTCTAGGTCATCTTCAGTAAAGGACACCACTGGTCCCTCGCACTTGTCTGCCCTAGGTCTCTTCTGTCGGACTTGATACACATGTTGGAGGTGTTTTACTTTCTGAGTTTCCCCCCGTATCTCGTTCTCATTCACCTTCGAGTGAATCACATTGATCACTCGAGGACCGCTTGCCTGTGGTTGTGGTGCTGGCGGGGGTGGTACTGCTGGTGCCTGAGGCACTCTGGCTTGCTCTTCCCTTGTTCTGGTCTCATCTATCAGGTCTCTTAAATGACCTTGTCTTACCAGGTCTTCCAGATGTACCTTTAGGGCTTTGCACCCTTGAGTTAGATGCACATCCTCATTGTGGTAGGCACAATGTTTCCCCATACTTCTTTCCATAAATTCACCAGGAAGCTTTTCTGGTGCTCTGTAATAGGGTTGATTCCGAATTCTTTCCAAGACTTTGTAGACCGGAATTCAGAATACGGTTGTGATTGCCTATGCAGCCTTTAGTCCTGTTTCTGGTTTATTGTATCCACCATTACCTCGGCCTCACTTTGGCGAACCATTTTTCTTTTCTTGTTTCGACGCCTTTGTCCCCGGTGTGTCCTCCTCGGCCCTGGTATACTTTTCTATCCTGGCCATAAGTTCCTCCATACTTTTTGGCAATGTCTTTGCTAGTGATTTTCGAAGCAGGCAATCATCTTTCAGCTGTTCTTAAAAGACACGATTGCCATCTCTTGGTTGCATCCTGGTTTCCGGTCGAACACCTTATAATACCTTTTGGCATAGGCCCTAAGACTTTCATCCTTGCCAATTCTCAGAGCCATCAGGGTGTCCACCCTTAATGGCTGTAGTTTGTTTGTCACAAACCTGGCCACAAACATCTCGGCCAGGCCTTTCCAACTTTTCACAGTTCCTTTCGACAACTTGTGAAACCAGTCTGATGCAATTTCCCCAAAGGATGAGGGGAACACTTTGCAGAGCAACGAATCGTTCCCAGTGTATAATGCCATTGAGTTCAGGTACAAGCCGATGTGAAAGTTAGGGTCCGACTTACCGTCGTATATCTGGAATCTCGGCATATTAAACCTTTTGGGACTTCAAATTTGTCCAATTCTACCGAGAACGGTGTTCTCGGCTTGACAGGTGAGGTTACCTCGGCATCTTGTTACTTCGTCTGGAGGTAATCCTTTAGATCCTCCTTGGTCTATCCAGGAGCTTGGCTATCAACAGACTTCAGCCTCTTCGGTGCGCTACTCCCAGTGTCGTTATGAGTCCTTTTGGACCTCTCTCCATTAGTTGCGTCGAAACAAAGTTCCTTCCCCTGAACATGCCGATGTTCTTTGGGGTCAGTTTCTTTGGTACGATGCGTCTTCCGAGAATCTCCCTTCATTGACTCTCCTCGCCCGATCTCCCTTGAAGACCGGTGAGAGTGTTCCTTGGTCCTGGTGTCCTGGGGGACTGTAGGGACTGTTTTCTGCCTTCCTTTCTGGGCATTGTTCTTGGTCGCTGGAATTGGCGTGTCTTGTAACAGGAACGGTGGCTGCATGACGTTGTTCTGCATCATGAAATTGACGACCGATTGCAGGTCTGCCAATTTGTTCGCCAGTCCCTCCATCTCGCCGTCCCTCCGTAGGCATCTATCCTTTCATACCTGGAGGTCGTCCTCGTTAGAATACTCGCCTCGGTCTGACTTTTTTGGTACGTCGCCCTCCTTGCCGACGTCTTTCTCTTCGGGATTCTGATCCCGAGTTTCTTCGTTGCAGTTATCCTCCTCCACGTTAGGGTCAATGTACTTACCATTCCTAGTAGGGATGTCGTCCCCAACCTTTTCTTTCTGTCCGTCGTTGGCCATTTATTCTTCTTTCTTTCCCACAGACAGCGCCAAATTGTGTGTGCTATTTTCTGACCACACTGCCAAATAGGTACTCAACTGGAGAACACTGGCCAGAATAGATTGCGCCCAAATGACCTATCACAGAAAGAAAAAGACTCCGGCGGTGGTTCGTCCACCCGGGGGCACTCTGACGATCAAGTCAGTTATCTCTCAAAGATAACAAAAGTGCTTAACTCACTATTCAGAATATCAAAAGCGTACCTTTGACCCACGAGGGTGCCTTACTTTTATAGCCAACACTGACCTGATCCCTGTAGAAGCCTAGCTCCTTTTGGACTCTAACCCAATGCCCATCCTAGACTCTCTTATAGATAAAGATAAACTCCCAGAGTTTTACCCTTATCCAAGCTAAAGTCCTCCCCCATTCTAGGACTCTTGTAACTTGTCCGCTCATCTCGAATTCCGGTATCTCCGCAGATAACTTCGGCCTAGCCGAGATCACCTCGGCGTTAAGTCAAGGACACGTGGCACCTCGGCTGGCACTTCGGTGCCACGTGTTGCTATCCAAAAATTATGTCCCACAGTTGTCCAAGACGGTGTGGAGATGTTTTAATTCCATTTCCTTTTGGAATAGGTGGGAATTGTTACTTAAACAAATTGTACTCCATAAAGTGCAGGAACTCAAGCAACAGCTCCGACTACAGTGGAGGCACACCTTACTTAACAAGCATTGGTCTTGAGGTGCTGTATATTTCATTAAGTGGCAACAATGTTCGAGTCAACCATCCAGTCATATCTCCCAACTATCCCGTAATTAACAATGGTAGTAGCAGCGTGAACTTGACAAATACCCCTTTTCAATTCTCAGCATACAACAATTTATTTGTCGCCGTGGGTGTAGGCTGCGACAACCAGGAGACCATGATGTTGACCGATCTGTTGGACAACAACAAGAAGATGCTAATTACCCAGTGCACACTAACTTGCTATTCTTCTACTAATAATATTAGCTCCTGCGCTTCCGCATCCACTGTGCAGTGTCTGCAGGGCTACAAGGTAAATTTGGCAAGCATAGGAAACAACAACAATCAGAGTGCAGGTGCAGGTGTTGTGCAAACATCATGTGCATATGGGTTCTTAGTACAATACCCTGCAATACCCATTACTAATATGTTAGATGAGTTAACCACTGGTGTCCTAAACAAGACTACTACTCATGTCCCTGTCCTTCTCGATTGGATTTTCCCAGCATGGAACACAACTGTAACTACACCTACCAGTGATATACTTCATCGAATACTTTTTCTTCATCTAACGGGAGGTGCGAAATTGTTGAAAGCGGGACACGCTATTGCAATTTTTCCCCCACGGGAAATCCTGAATTGATGTAAAGGTACATATATGCTCAATCCATCTATCTATGATGTATTATCAACCTTTATATATATATATATACACTTCATTCATCTTTAATGTTCACTGTTCACTATAGTGGCAAATTAACCTAACTCAATTCAAAAACTTTCTATGTTTTGCAATCAAAGGGTTTCTTTTGGTTTGGATCTCTTCAGTGGAGCCAACCGACCTAACTGCTACTTTAAGTAGAATTAGGATTCTTAGGACATATTTAATCAGTAGGATTATAATATGGGATTGAAATTGTTAGTATATAAACTCACAATCCCATGTTTAATTACAAATTTTATTAAACGGATTACATATAACCAACAATAATATAATAATAAAATAATTAGCTTGTTTGATTTGGCTTTTTAGGATTCACTTTTCAGAAAATTGAAAATTTTTATTTTCCGTATTTTTTTGTTTTCACTAAATTTTTTAAATATTTTAAGCAATTTTTTAATTTTTTTAGATATATCTAACATAAATACACTTAAAAAGTATAATATTTGTAAATTTTTTAAAAAAAATTTCACTAAATACCAAAAATATAACAAAAATACTAAAATTCAATACATTTTTGTATTCTTGTGTATTTATTGATTTTTTAAAATATTTTTTTTACAAATATTTTACTTTTTAGATACATTTAAGTAAAGTGTATCTAAAAAAGTAAAAAAAAATATTTAAAATTTAAAAAATATTCACTAAAAGCAAAAAAAATAAGAAAAATAAAAATTCTATTTCCAAAAAATTGAATTCAAAAAATAAGCAAACATAGTGAATATTTTTTTTTAGTTAATATTAAGTGTAAAAACTAAAATATTCATTACAAAAGTTTTTAATGTGAACTTTTATAATTAACCCGCCAAGCTTGCATGTTTGAAAAGAATTTCATAATAGTATTTTTATCATTGTCCAAAAAAAAAAAATGTATCTTTCTATATACAAGTAAACTATTATTCATTCATTGATCACCAACTCCACAATCGATTCTTCACAATATTCATTGCTAACTATAAAAAAAAATTTATCCATAATTGTAACTTAAAAATAGAAATCAGTAATCAAAATTTTTAATTTTAACACAATAAAGAACAAAGCCCAATTAGTAACCCATTAATAGATATATGAGAGAGGTTAAATTCAGTACATAAAAATCTTCGATATAAATACACAAAGTGAATGCCTTAGATTTAAACCCATAATCTCAAAGTTAATAGATAAAATTTTAACCAACAATTATTTTTAAAAAAATCAAGTTAATTACACTAAAAATATATATTTTTAAAAAAGTGGGACATGTGACCCCTTGGTCCTTCCTTAAATTTGTCCCTTTCCACGCTAATGAAGGGGTAGAATATAACGGGTCGGATCCAAACCTTGGGCCGGCCCAATCCCCTAAACCCAAGTCCAAGTGGGTTAGACAAATGCGTGGGCCAACCAACTGAGCCCATCTCCATAACGCACAGTCTACCCAGAGTCCTCAAGCATTTGGCCCAACTCGCAGTGGAAAGGTCAGTCCTGTCGCGATGCTGGGCTGGGCCGGACCGAGTTGCAGAGCTTAGTTCATGGACTGAACTAATGGGCCGAGCCCACACAAAGGTATTTAAATGGGCCAGCCCATCTCTATAAGCAGTCTTGTGCAAGGTCGAACCGGGATACAACGATACCAAGCTAAGGGAACCTCTTAAAGAAACGTGGAATATTGAATGCATGCATGAGCAGGTTACCACCTTAGCTGGTCCCTTCCCCTAGAATCACGAAAATAGTTGATCAAGGGAATGTGATTTGTTATGAGCATGGTTATAATAAGTATACGTATCCATTGTCAACTACCTGATGGTCCCCCTACCTTGAGCAATGTTAAAGGGAGCCTAGCAGCACGAAAGCTTCATGAAACCATCTTGAGCAATAAGTAAGGTGTTCTATATAAACTCCACTGACTTCACATTGAGATAACTAAGTTGAGTTGAACTACACTCACTTAAACACAACCCAATTCACTCTACACTTACCTCTCTCGCACCTAGGAGAGTCCCTCATTTTCTTCGTCCATTTACTGCCACACCGGAGGAATTATCTGGCCAAACCCGGCTAGGTAGCTCTAACGGTGCTGCCTGTTGTAGGGTCTTAATAGTCCAATCGGGTGTGGAGCTCCTGTCCACAATCATCTAGTGTGGTATTCGGTACGCACAATTAGTGTGGTGAACGTTGACCTTTCATCTTTGAGTTTTGTATCTGATTCCGACGATGGGAATGAAGGATATTCCACCATCGGCATCGACTCCACTGACGGAGAAAACAAAGGATAAGGGCTTGGTGCTGCCAACAGTTCTGGAGGAGCAGATCGGAAACAACAACCGGACTCCAGAATCTATTGAGCATCGGCAGCCCTGTCACAACCCAAACCCGCCCCTATGGGTTTAGCATCGTAACCGACCAGTAATCCTTGGATTACCGAAGGCCTCTTGACAGATTAACATATAGTTAGGGGCTGTGGAAGCAAATGTACAAAATATACGAGGTCCAATGAGCTGTGATGACATATATGAGACAGAATAATTTAAAACTTTTATAAACCTACGAGTGATGCCCAAAAGATACAATATTTACATATCACTCCTAGAGGTGTATATCAGAATTTCATCCAAAACTTAACAAGACAAACAGAGTCTAATATGATCACAAAAATAGCCACAAAACTTGACTTCATTCGGAACCTCCTCGGGAGGCACAAGGGTTGGCTGACAAAAACTAAACATAGGCCGTCAACTTTGGGCCTGGCCACGCACCTGCTCACCTACATACATAATATAAATAGTAAGCGGACGCCCATTGAATAATAACGAAGTAAAGGGTTTTAATGAATGAAGTCCATACAGATTCAGAAATCATAAGTCAGATTCATAACAAATTCATATTCATATTCTTGTCCAGATCATATACACAAATCATAATTCATGTTTAATCATACGTGGTACATCCATTAGCACTAACAGAACAGATGCAAAACATATGGTGGTTATGAATAACTAGTTCCATAAAGAAACCTCCGGATCTGGGTAACAGAGAATAAACATGCTGAGCCCCAGGATGGAGCCTCCGGTACAGGTAACAGAGTGCAGACATATTAAGTTCCATAATGGAACCTCCGATACCGGGTAACAACTAACAGATATCACATGATGCTAAGGATGTCACGAATATATTGTCAGAAATTGGACAATTATTCAGTGTATAGAACATATCATTTTTGCAAACAGATTGAATTCATCATACAGAAAATAAATAAAGTTGAGTATAGCTTTACTAAGTTATTATTCACAGTTGGCTTCGGGTACGGACAGACAGAGCAGGCTAATCAACGGTTACGGCACGACCTACATTAACACATAACAAACACACACCTGAAACACACGTTCGAATTGTACATAGCTTACTTTATTTGTTCTAAGCGAGTTTCTAGCCTTTAACCTCATTATGGGGTCTTAATCATGGCCTAAGAATGCCTAGGATGGAATGAGGATGCAAAAATGTACTTGAAAACATTTTCCAAAACTTGCTGAAAACAGGGTCCACGCTCGAGCGTGGCTTTCCTCGCTCGAGCGGACATGCAAAATGTGAAGGTTCGCTCGAGCGTGAATTCCTTTGCTCGAGCATACTGTAAACTATGTCAAAAGTATTGGTTGCTTGCTTTTCATGCTCGACGGACGCTCGATCCTCGCTCGAGTGTGAGACTCAAACCATCTCTCGAGCGTGATTTCTGTCGCTTGAGCGTGTTGCAAAACATATGAACTTTTGGATACATACATTTCACGCTCGAGCGAGCTTCTGGTCGCTCGAGCGGAAGTGCACGTACCCAAAGTTCTCGCTCGAGCGTGAAATCCTACGCTCGAGTGTGAATGCAAAATCTGGAATTTCCAGATTTGATCTCCAAGCTTCAAACTCAAACAAAACACTTCAAAATTCATCATCTTGGGCCAAAATTTTGGAAAACGCATAGAAACTCATAAACAACATGTTTTAAGGATCATTTCAAGAAATCATGGCCCAAAAGCATGCCAATTGTACACAAATCCAACTTAAACTTTATGAATGTTTCAAGAATACAACATGCATGAATTCTCTTGAACTCCACCACTCCAAAACATGATCAAATTTGGCAAATTGATAGAAAATATGATGAATTCCCAAAACATAGGTGAGATGAACACATGTATGAAAGAATTCTTTGAAATCATGCCCAATTTGTGAAGAAAAGAACATGCATGCATGTATGGCTCAATTCTCTTCAATTCTAGTGCAATTCCCTATTGAATTCACCTAATTCACTTGAAGTCTTGTAGAGTCTAACTCAATTACACAATTAGGAGTTTAATTCCTTACCTAGAGACTTGAATTCACAAGAGTTGAAGTTGAAACTCTCAAATCTTCTTCAAATGCCAACAATTTCAAGCAATTCTCCCATAACTTAACTTTGATCTCAATTTTCCTCCCTCTCCTTCTCTCCCACGTTTGAGTGTGTGTAAGGCTAAAAAAGGTTTTATCATCAAGAAAGAGTTGAGTGGCGCTCATATGGAGCCTTACATAGGCTTCCTTAATGTTGGTTCATTAAGCATAATGAAATGGGTTATTAAATTAATCCAATTTATTTGTTCTGAATCGAACTTTAATTGAACCTATCTTAAAATTTTAAAAATTCTAATTAACCCATATATCAAGTCAATTTCGTAATCGGATGCCGATAAGTCCTTCAATTTGAAACCGAATAAAAACACGTACAGATCTTTCTATGCCTAACAGATATAAACACAAAATAATGTAATGCACATGCAATTTGATTCAGAATTTCACCTTAATTATGATTAGACATAATTAATCACGAATTAACGTTAATCAGAGATCGGGTTGTTACAAGCCCATTGCCGATGGTTCTTCTCACTATTTTCTGTTAGAGAGAGATTACAGAGATCGTATCATTAATTCCAGGGGTATGGAGATATAAGAACTGAAAGCACAGCTTAAAAAGATGATGGATGACCTGACGGAGAAGAGGACTGTAGACGTCCCCGAACGCCCCGGAGGATGAATCCCGTTCTGTTCGTTTTGTGGTCTACTATTCGGACTCAAATTGTCACGGTTCTTAATCTAAACCAAAGAGTCCAAATCCGGCAAATTGTTTTGAGAAAACAGATTTTGAAAGAGTGCCAAACATGGACTGTTTCGCCAGATACAGAGTTGCCACCTAAATATTTTATTTTGGGGGAATTTAGGAAACCCTGACTCAGTGCCAAAGGCCACGTGTCCGTCATCACCAAAGTTGCCTCGGCTTGGGAACTTGGGTACGATTGGGAAGGTCAGCTAAGAGCACCCCCTCTCGCCCGATCAAAGATCGGCCTCTACTAACCGTGATATCTTGTTTTGAAAACATTATATGCTCTTATTCCGTTATTAGCCTAGAATTACTATGTTACGCGCAGCAAACAAGTATAGACCAAATCGCCTAAATTGGAACAAAACATTTCATGTTTGCTTTGAAAATGGTTTGCTACTCGCAAGTAGGCTAAAAATGCAGGTTTTGCCACCCTCGAGTGGGCTTTAGAAAAGATGGTTTTGCCATTATCTAGTGGGCTTAAAACTCACAGTTTTAATGCATTATTCCAATTCAGGTAATTCGACACCTCCACCCACAGGCATTCAAGCAGTTATATCACATAAGCAGCTAGCCTCATGGTAATCATGCTATTATGGCAACACTCATACGCATACGGTATGCTAAAGCATAAAAGCTTACCTAGTACTCCAAGCCAAAACAGAAACTAGTTAGTAATCATATGCATGATCCTAGTTTATGTTAAGGTGGCTAATGCAACACATGCAAAATGCAACTATAATAGGCTCGGCTATCCTAAAGATGGCATGTGAAATGCTGCAATCTAACAAGTACTCAACTTGGAATTGAAATACAAGTGCAGTTAGCATGATGTGCCGAGCCCGATGTATGTAAGACAAATGTATGGATGCACGCATGCACAGCATAAGGTATGCTAACTTAAATATGCCCTAATACTAACCATCAAAAGCAGGTAAGTAAAAGGGAGAAAGAAGTGGGGATGGAAGACATACACACGCACCCACACTTATTACAATTCGCCTTCGTCGGAGGGACCAAAAGAATAATACAAATTAATTAACCTACAAGCTAATTAATTATTACAGACCACCTAATTAATTAAGCAAATTAACTAAGCTAAGAAAGCAGTAAAGGCCTCGGGAAGAGGGTCCAATGCGCGCGTGCTCGGGTTTGCTCGGAAATCCAACGCCATGCACAAGTTTGCCTCTGTTTTTCCCTGCTTGCTCCTTGAAAATTGCACAAGTCCCAGGGAGCACTCTATGGACACTGTGGAGCACCACCGGCTAGAAGGAATGGCTACCGGCCATGGGGAATGATCACCGGCCACTGGTTAAGCCATCGGCCACTGATGGATGGCCGGTCGGCACTGGAGATGGCTGGCCGGCCAAATCTTCCTGCAGAAACCTGTTTGATAGCAGTAGAGGCAGACAAGCAGCATGGCATGGCAATGCATTTTCAAAGCAATGTTTGCACCACCACCCTCTTATCATGTTCATGACTCAAAGGAGGATGGTCCTCGACCCTCGGACCACCAATCGCGCATTTCAATGCGTGATGGCCCAAGAAGCCAAGTTGTGCATTTTGATTTCAATGTAATGCAAACCAAACAAATGAAAGCCCAACCTCTATCATGCTCAATCAAGAGGCAAGGCATGCATGCCAAATGCAACCTAAGCATGTGAGCTAAGCATGCAACATGAGCATGGAGGCAAGTATGCAAACATGCAATATGTACTAGGCACACAACCTACGCTAACAAGCATGCAAGGCATGGAATAAGGCAACAACATTTGAGCAACATCTCAAGCATGGATTTAACTAATTTGGGCAGCTCTATACTGGGCCCAAAACAGTGGCCAAGTGCCATGGAAATGAAGGCCAAAACACATACAAACATGCATGCACACATGGTCCAACACTTAGGCACAAGGAAGCAACTTTTAAGCACACTTAAAAGAAGACAACATGGGTATATGGCATGCATTATAAGCTCTGAAATCATGTCATGGATGGTGCCAAACCAAGTAAGCAAAACAAGCAAAGCATGCATAGAAGCTTGGAATTAGCCCAAGGACTTAAACCATGATCATATGACACATGAAGCAAATGATCAAAGTGAATCAGAACAGTCCCAAATCATGTCAAAGTAAGCCCCAAACACCACTTAGATGGCATCTAAATGACCTACACATGGAAGCATACACAAATGTCTAAACATGGAGCATAAGACACAACCTCTTGAAGCATCAAAGGAGCCATGAAAAACAAGTATACAAGCATGCTACAAGGACTGAAATGGCATGGCAAGTGGTTCCAAACCACTGAAATGATGCAAGGATGGCATGCTAGAGGGGTCAATGCTCAAGGCGTACAAGGGAGGTTGCATGGTAGCTATACAAAGCAAAGGATGGATGACCCAAACAACCAAAAACAGTCCTCAAGCACACTAAAACATGCATAAAAGCTTCACAAAGCTAAGCCAAAACAAGTAAGTTAGCCTGCCCCGAGGGACCTCGCTACAGTTCGGACTCAATTTGTGTCACGGTTCGTAATCTGAACCAAAGAGTCAAATCCGGCAAATCGTTTTTGAGAAAATAGATTTTTGTAAAGAAGTGCCAAACATGGACTGCTTTGCAGATACAAAGTCGCCACCTAATATTTTTTAATGGGGAATTTAGGAAACCCTGACTCGTGCCAAAGGCCACGTGTCCGTCATCACCAAAGTTACCTCGGCTCGGAACTTGGGTACGATTGGGGAAGGTCATCTGAGCCCCCTCTCGCCCGGTCCGAAAGACCGGCCTCTACTAACCGTGATATCCGATTTTGAAAACGTTATATGTTCTTATTCCGGTTATTAGCCTAGATTTACTATGTTATGCGCGCAGCAAACAGTATAGACCGAATCACCCAAATTGGAACAAACATTTCAGGTTTGCTTTGAAAGTGATTTGCTACTCGCAAGTAGGCTAAAATGCAGGTTTTGCCACCCTCAAGTGGGCTTTGGAAAAGACGGTTTTGCCACTATCTAATGGGCTTAAAACTCGCGTTCAATGCATTGTTCCAATTTAGGTAATTCAACCTCCACACAGGCATTCAAGCAGTTATAACACATAAGCAGCTAGCCTCATGGTAATCATGCTATTATGGCAACACTCACACGCATGCGGTATGCTAAAGCATAAAGCTTACCTAGTACTCCAAGCTAAAACAGAAACTAGTTAGTAATCATATGCATGATCCTAGTTCATGTTAAGATGGCTAATACACACATGCGGTATGCCAGCTAGAATAGGCTCGGCTAGTCTATGGATGGCATGTGAAATGCAACAACTAACACGTTTCAAGTTAGATTTGAAATACAAGTGCAGTTTGCATGATGCGCCGAGCCCGGTGCATACAATACAAGATGAATGATGCACCATGCATAGCATAAGGTATGCTAAATTAAATGCCCTAATACTAACTACATCAAAAGCAGGTAAGTAAAAAGGGAGAAAGAAGTGAGGGTTGGAAGACATACACACACTCACCCACACTTATTACAAGTTGCGCCCTCCGCTCGAGGGACCAAATAAATATTAAGTCGAATAATAAATACATTGATTATTACAGACTTCTAATTAATTAACAGAATGAATGCAAAAAAAAAGAAAGGTGGCCCACAACTCCCGTCTCGGGATGCGCGAATGATGCATGCTCGACCGTCTCGTCTGGAAAGCCCGTACATACCATTGCTGCCTCTATTTTCACTGCCTTGCTTCCCTGAAAAATGCCAAAGTTCTGGGACAGGTTCTCTGAACACTTTGAAATACCATCGGCTGAAGTAAATGTCCACCGGCCATGGACAAATCCATCGGCTGGGTTTATTTACCGGCCACAAATATATTGCCGGTCGGCACTCTACACTGCCGGTCGGCAAAAACTTCCTGCAGAAAACAGTTTTGACAGCAACAGAGGACAGACAGTATATGGCATGGGATTTCAGGCACATGTGAGCATGGTCATGTTCCCCATCATGTATTGAACTTAGGGAAACATGGCCCTCGATCCTCGAGCCATCAATTGTGCATGATAGCCTAAGAGATCAAGCTTGCCATTTGATGTAAAAATGCATGCAACACACAAATGAGGACCAAGACCCTATCATGTCGAAGTCAAGGGCCCCGGTGACTGAGAGTTAAGACACGTTACATCACTTGTAGTATGAACGCTTCTTAACCCTCACACTTGGTTTGACACCCCAAACCAAGTAATGCAATGCATGTTATGCAAACATGCCTCAAAGATGCAACATGAGATTAAGATGCAAGGCATGCCAAATGCCATGCAACTATCATGGCAAGTATGCAATGCTAGACATACAAGATGCAAATGCAATGCAAACATGGACAATCTAAGCAATAGGATCATCATATTACAACACCTAATGAAGCAATCATGCAACGAACATGAGACAAGCATGCAATGGTGGATTTAAACCATAAAGGGGCAGACCTCAATCCACCCCAAAACAGTGGCCAAAAGTGCCCAAAATGGTGGACAAACACTCATGCCAACATGCAAGGCAATGGGCCTAAAGCTAAGGCACAAAAGGGAGCACTTTACTCCCACTAACATGACCACTCATGGCATGAATTAGACAAACAAAAACAGAATCCTAGCATGCAAAAATGGGCTCTGAAACCCACTGATATGGCAGCTTAAGTGGCTCCAATGAGATATATGCACCAAACCTTATTTCTAGGCATAAAAGGACACATCCTCAAAGCATGAAAGAGGTCACATATGCAAACATACAAACATGATTTATGGACTGAAATACGATCCTAAATGATGCCAAATCATGAGGATGGTCTAAGCTAAGCATGCTAGAGGCCAATATACTCAAGGCTTACAAGCCAAAACACAAAGAGATGACACCAAACATGGTAAGCATGACTGAAACAGATGGCCAACAGACCTTAAACATGGTAAAGTAATGCCAAGACCTTCATGAAGTTAGGCTAACACATGCAAGAATCATGGCCTAAACACAAGATGCATTTCTATGCCAAATAGAGGAATGCAAAGCAAGTATGTTAAGCATGCAAAGGGGCACAAGTCCGACCAAAAACAGAGATAACATGCGACCTATAGACACCCAAGAACCTCTGAAATAGGGCCAAAATCAGTCAAACATGCATGTTGCCCTTTAAGCCAAAAGGCAAGGATAAAAGAGGGACAAGGGGAGAGGGTGTCCCTCCCCTATACAAGACTTCAAACCACCTTCCTCACCACTGAAAATCCACTGGTTTTCAGTGGTGAGAAGACTAAAACACTCAAGCAAACAAAAGCCTTACAAAGGAAGCACCAAAAGGCCAAATAAGGCCTAAGAGGGTGAGTTTGAACTCAAACCACAAAACACCCTTAATGAAAGTTCTTAAACATGAAAATATAAGATTTTTTTATGTTATGCACAAAGCCTAAATCAGCAAGCAAGACAGGTAGAAAACTAGTGCAAGTTTGGAAAAACTAAAGCAAAGTGATTACCCTTGAAGAACACCTCAAGAACAGCCAATGCAGCCCTCTTCTTTTGGTCAAAATCAGTCCAAAAGCTCAAGAATCAACCCTCAAAGCCTCTCAATCTCGAAGCAAGGTGTAATGGTGTGTGTATAAGTGCAAAAGTAAGGTCAAAATACACTTTCTAGGCCTAGAAACACACACAAGGGAGGAGAGAGAGGGAAATATGGAGAGAGATGATATATCTAGCAGATATATATGTATATAAGCTCTGGTTCTTATGTTCAAAACTCTAACCCTAGACAAAGGAGATGAAGGATGACTTATATAGGCAAAAAAAAAAAGACTCCAAGCTTCTCCAAGAAGCTAAATCAAAAGGGGCAAAGGGTGTAAATGGTCCTTGGCTTCTTGAAGAAGCTGGGACAGCTGGCCAAGCTTCCCCAAGAAGCTTGGCCAAAGGGTCATCCTTCTAGAAGGAATGGGGGTTCAAAGGAGTCACACCAGCCAAAACTGCACGGGGAGGAGTGATGGTGCATTCCAGCTGGCACAGCTGGCATGCACCATGCCTCAAGGGTTCAAAGGAGTCACACCGGCCATCAAAAGAGATCGCCGGCAAAATAAAGTGCCGGCCGGCCAAATATAGTGCCGGCCGGCCATTGATTTTAAGAAACCATGGCCGGTGGCACCCACAAGCAGCCGGTGATGCTAGGGGAAGGCCGGTGGGATGTGGGGATGGCCAACAAGCCATTCCCTGCCCTTCAAGCCAAGAACACAAGTGTTTGGTGCTAAAACCAAACGCGGAACAATCGAGTCGAGAGATCCTGAGGCAAGGCATGCAGCCAAGACCTCCAGGAACTCAAGACGAACACAAACAAAGAGGATCACCGAGTGTTCAAACGGTGACGTCCAAGTCTTGAGGACGGTCAAAAATGGGGTGTCTACAGTAAGCATAGTGGTCTAAATGCTAGACACATGTTGAGGCAATTTCATGGCATTACAAGACAAGTATGCAAAGCAAGCATGGTGTGTCTAAACCAATTGAAAATAGTGATATATCATGGCAAAATAAGCACAAATAACATTTAAGAAATGGCCAACATGTACTTAAAAATGGTGCTCACACATGAGGCTAAAATGGCACATTTTGAAGACAATAAGGAGAGGGGTGGCCCTCTCCTTCTTAGGACCTTAAACCACCATCCTCACCACTGAAATCCCTCAAGATTTCAGTGGTGAGGAGGCCCAAACAAGGTGGTCCCGAAGTTCACCAAAAATAGCACAAAATGGGGCCAAACAAGGCCTAAGAGGGGGTAAACGACCCCAAACACAAAAGTGTCCTTAATGAAGTATCTTAAACACAAAAAAAATAGAACTTTTTTATGTTATACACAAACCTCAAAACAGCAAGCAAGATAGGCTAAAAGCTTGTGTAAAAACGGGGAATAAAAGAGGGTTAGATGCTCACCCTTGTAGACCAACGGGGACAGCAGCCTTTGGTCCCAAAAACCAGTTCCTTAGCCTCTGAAAATGGCCTCCAAGAAGCTTAGATGGATGATGGAGAGGTGTGGTTGAGAGGTGGTGTGCAAAGGGGCCAAGAACCAAGCAATTTGGAGTTAAAATGGAGGAGATATGGAGAGATATATGTATGGAGCTTTTAGACCAATTCTTGGAACCCTTGCAATAGAAGAGAAGCTCTTCTTTTATAGAGAAGATGGAGGCTTGAAGCTTCTAAGAGAAGCTAAGCAAAAAGGGTCAAGGGGTCAAGCTTCTCTTAGAAGCTTGAAGCAAAAGGGCCAAGAAGGCCAAGCTTCTTGGAGAAGCTAGGCAAAAGAGCTAAGCTTCTTGGAGAAGCTAGGCAAAGGTGCAAAAGGTTCAAGCTTCTTGGAGAAGCTAAACCAAGGTGCAAAAGGTTCAAGCTTCTTGGAGAAGCTAAACCAAGGTGCAAAAGGTTCAAGCTTCTTGGAGAAGCTAAACCAAGGGTTCAAAGGGTTCAAAAGGTTCAGGGTTCCTCAAGAAGCTAAAACCAAGGGTTCAAAAGGTTCAAGCTTCTTGGAGAAGCTAAACCAAGAGTTCAAAAGGTTCAAGCTTCCTCAAGAAGCTAGAACCAAGGGTTCAAAAGGTTCAAGCTTCCTCAAGAAGCTAAAACAGGGGGTTCAAAAGGTTCAAACCCCCTCAAGAAGAGGTCTCGGCCAGAAAAAGAGTCAATCGGCCAAATAAAGATAGCCGACCGACCAAACAGAGTGCCGACCGGCCAAATATATGGCCGATGGCAACAAAACACTGGCCGGTAGCCTCTAGCCATGGCCGGTGATGTGTGGGGATGTCTCACAAGCCATTCCCTGCCCCTAAAAAGCAAAACACAAGTGTTTGGTGCAAAACCAAACACAAAACAGTCGAGTCGGGAGATCCTGAGGCAAGGCGCGTAGCCGAGACCTTCGGGAACTTGAGACGAACACAAACATGGATGATCACCGTGTGTTCAAACGGTGACGTCCAAGTCTTGAGGACGGTCAAAAATGGGGTGTCTACAAGGACCGACACAGAACCCTCTTGCCTGCGCCAGAGAAGTCCATCCTTGGAACCACCAGTGAAGAAGGTCCCAAGGAACGAGTCTGGGCAGCGAAGTCAGCCAATTCCGGTGCAAAGTGAAGCAGCGAGCAGCCACACTCGTGGTTCACGCCGGAGGAGGGCTAAGTGGCAGAAAACGGCCAGCCAGCAGACGAAGTATCCTTCTCAAGATCTCTGAACCTGGTTGGTCGAGAACATAGAAAATGAGCAACGACGAGAGTGACAGACTCAGTACCTTGATCGCACTGTTCGTCAAAGAGAGCATCGAGCATTAGATCGGCTTGTCTCTTCTCCTTTCTCCTCGGACATTGAAGCTATGAAACCTCCCAAGAAGTTTACTCCACCAAAATTTACACCATATAATGGGAAGTCAGACCCACTCACACACATCAGCCACTGCCGGCAGATGATGTCTTTGTGGAACCGAGATGAGGTACTGATGTGCAAGGTCTTTCCATCCAGCCTGGGAGAGTCTAGACTCCGATGGTTTGATCGTCTCCTTGCTCGATCGATCTACGACTGGAAGCAGCTCTCTGTAGAATTCTTGGCCAGATTTGTTTCCAACACTAAAATCCCTAAGGAACCGGACACTTTGTTCGGTCTCCAAAAAGAACAAAGGAAACACTGCGTAATTATGCAAGGAGGTACTGAGAAGAGTATAATGACTTGGAGGAAAATATTTGCAGTGAACAGATGGCTGTAATGTCTTTTAAGCATGGTCTGTGGCCGGAAAGCAAGTTAAGGCAATCACTTACCAAGCGCCCAGCCACAGCACTAAAGGATTTACGTGCCAAGATTGAGCAGTACGCTCGCTTCAAAGATGATCAGATTTCCATCGAAGTCTCTTCGGCCGAACAGACGGGCCGAGGAAATTGACGGAGAGCAGATTGAAGGGAACCTCAAGGAGTCGCAGTAAATGAGGTGGATAAGTCCAAATCTCATGAAGCAGTTGCCACAGTCTTCAAGGAACCTATCTATCGTATTATAGAAAAAATCAAGAGAGAACCGTTCTTTACTTGGCCACCAAAGATGTTAGAGGATCCAGCTCGGCGTAATCAAAAGCTTAGATGTACCTATCACCAGGATTGGAGGCACATGGCTTAGAACTGTAGAGCTTTAAAACAACACCTTGAGGATTTGGTAGTTGTTGGGCATCTCCAAGAATACATCGATCTAGACAAAGTGGTAACCGAGTAGGGGAATCCCTCACCAGAACCAAATACAGAGCATCCACCTCTACTGGTTATCAATGTCATCCACGGCATGGCCAGTCACGAGCGAGAAGAGACACTCCAGGAGGAAATTGCCAAAGCTGTATAGATTCAGCAAGTGATGTCAGTTGGTCCAGCACCAAAAAAGATGAGAACAGTACCTAAGTCTCCCTTGTGTACTGTTTCATTTACTGAGAAAGATCTAGAAGGTATTCAACATCCACATACTGATGCTTTAATTATAATTGTGAGAATTACGAAACGATTCGACGTGAAATGAGTCTTGGTAAACCAGATAATGCCGCAGATATACTGTACTACGATTTGTTTAGGAAGCTCGGTCTCTTTGAGCAGCACCTCGCCTCAGCAGAAGCACCATTGGTCGGCTTCAATTCTCAACCTGAATGGCCACTTGGCAGGATAGTGCTGCCAGTAGTGGTTGAGACAAAGACCCTTCAAATAGAAGTCCTAGTTATTAACACTCCATCTCCTTACAATGCCATCCTTGGTCAGCTTTGGATTCACCAAATGAAAGTATTCCAGTCGACCTACCACCAGCTTATTCATTTCCCAACGAGCATGGAGTAGAGCAGATCTCGGGGACCAAATTGCATCAAAGCATTGTTTATGGCAGCCATGAAGGCCAAACAACTCTGCATTTGGGTTCAACAGTTGAAGTTGTAAAACGGCCTATCCTGGAAGACATTGGGGGAACCCCAACGGAGAAGATTGTAGAGGATCTGGAGAAAGTTTTGGTAAAAGAGGGTGACCCAGAAAGGTACTTTCTCATCGATACCTCGTTAGGCGCTGATGAAAAACTTCAGTTGCTGGATTTACTAAGGGAAAATATGGAGGTATTCGCGTGGTCAGCATATGATACACTTGGGCTGAATCCAGAATTTACTTGCTATAAGCTCAACGTCAACTTTTCTGCTTAGCCCATTGTGCAAAAGAGTCGAAGATCTTCAGTTGAGCACACCGAAGCAGTAATTGTAGAGGTCGACAAACTCTTAGTAGCGGGAGCAACCTGGGAAATTCAGTACCCACAGTGGATGTCCAATACAGTCGTAGTAAAAAAAAAGAACGAAAAGTGGAGGGTCTGTGTCGACTTCACTTGTCTTAACAAAGCTTGTCCAAAAGATAGCTTTCCCTTGCCTCGCATAGATCAACTTGTGGATTCAACAACAGGGCATAAGCATATGAGCTTTTTGGACGCTTATAGCAACTATCATCAGATACCATTATTCGGTCCAGATCAAGAGAAGACAACATTTATTACTCCAAGAGGCACCTACTGTTATAAAAGTAATGTCGTTCGGCCTTAAAAATGCCAAAGCAACTGTGATATCCCTGTTCCGTAGTATGCTAATTGGTCCTTAATATGAAGATGATTATGTGTTTGATATGATTTTGTGTGCCATTCATGTGAAAATATGTGGTTTTGAATTTCTATCTGTTCACCGTAGGAATATCTGTTTGATTATCTGCTTTGGGATTTAAATTGAAAGCCTTATCAGCCATAGAAACCAAAAGTGATTGCGCCATTGTGATTAGCGTAATTTTTAGAGCCTACGGTGAAATTTAATTGAAAATTGATTTGGATCAAATTAATTAGATTAAATTAATGGATTAGTGCTCAATTATTAAATATTGATTATTGTGATTAATGGGCTTATATAAAAAAGAGCCACTTGCACTCAACTTCTCTCTTTATTTCATTTTGGCTGAAATCACCCTAAGGAGAGAGGAGGCCGAATTTGAGAGGGGAGTGTGGGAAATTGAGGTTTTGATTAATTAGATTAAATTAATGGATTAGTGCTCAATTATTTAAATATTGATTATTGTGATTAATGGGGCTTATATAAAAAAGAGCCACTTGCACTCAACTTCTCTCTTTATTTCATTTTGGCTGAAATCACCCTAAGGAGAGAGGGAGAGGCCGAATTTGAGAGAGGGAGTGTGGGAAATTGAGGTTTTGATCTTGAAGCTTGAGTAAATTAAAGACCAACTCAAGATTTGACCATAGTTTGGGAAGATTGAGCTTCTATGCGAGTAATTGATTATGAATTCATGAGTTTAATTTTGTAATTTTGTGAATTCAAAGTTGAATGGTGATCAAGAGTAAGAATTGTGTTGTATTTGATGAATTTGAAGTCAATAGATGCATGCATGTGAGAAATTGCTTTGAATTTGCATGTTTGGGCACAAAATGTATAATCCATATGGGATTTTAATTAAAGCTCATATTTTTGACCATCTCTTCATCATCTAAGTTGAGAATGAGGGCTATATATCACATACATGTACAATTCATGAGAATATGAGTTTGAATGCATGAATTTGTTATGTTGGAAATGAGTTTGATGTAAGTTGGGACATGCATGTGATTAATTTGTGAAATTGAGCTTCATTGTGTTGTAATTTGGTGCTTGTACCATGTTAGTACATGTTTATGTGAAGTTTGAGCCGCAATATGCAAGAAATGTTGGTTGGAATATTGAATTTGAGCACAAGAACCATTCTGGAAAATCCAGAAATTTTGATGTCCGCTCGAGCGGGAGAACCGCCGCTCGAGCGTAAAATACGAGCTCCCAGTATTTTCTGCAGACATGATGTCCGCTCGAGCGGGGAAGTTCACGCTCGAGCGGGGAGCTATGTGGTGAGGCCTTCAGCTCGAGCGTAAATTTGACATAGCCAGTACTTTTGTAGGCCTCATGGGTCCACTTGAGCGGGGAAGTCCACGCTCGAGCAGGGACCCCTGTTTCTGAAATTTTGTAATGATGTTCTGTGTCTCGTTTTCCGTTCTCTTTCACTTCTAAGTACTCTTAGGCATGCATTGAGCATTGTGAATGAATTAAAAGAGTAAGAAAGAAGCCTAAAGAGGAATATGTGAATTAAGGAACGGATTAAATGGTTTGCGACCCATATGTGTTATGTGATGTGCAGGGTCAAGCTCCAGGGCAACTCAACCAACTGATCACTGTGAGTAATATCTTAATAAAGATATATGTTGTTTGTCCGATTGCTTACTTCCATGTAAGTCTTATAAGTTTGTTAATTTGAATGGTGGACAAATGTTTGACATGAAAGAATGATTGGGCCAAAGGCCAGTCTGACATGAATGATAGAATGAATGGGCCAGAGGCCAGTATGATCTGAATGATAGAATGAATGGGCCAAATGCCAGTATGAGTTTGACATGAATGAATGAGTGGGCCAGAGGCCAATATGATCTGAATGATAGAATGAATGGGCCAGAGGCTAGTATGAGTTTGACATGAATGAATGAGTGGGCCAGAGGCCAGTCTGATCTGAATAATAGAATGAATGGGCCAAAGGCCAGTTTGACATGAAAGTATGAATGGGCCAAAGGCCAGTTTGACATGAATAGATTGGGCCCGAGGCCGTTCGATGTGTTTGGAACCGCAGTTATTTGACCTACGTATGAATATATGTATGTATTAGATAGAAATATGAATTGGGCCTAAGGCCGTTTGATGTATATTGTTCCAATGTATCTCATTTATTTGATATTATTCACTGGGCTTTCGCTCACGCTCATTCATGTGTCTGTAGGTGAGCCAAGGGAGGTCCAAACCCAACCTCAGTGAAGTTTGTGTGGAACAACCAAGGTTTTGAAGAGTCAGCCTTACGTCTCACGCACGAGACTCGTCTTCGCCCTTTTGCTATCTTATTTTATTTTGTCATGTTGGCGAAGACTTTGGTTTATGTTGTATATATATAGTTTTGATTGGCTGACCTAGACTTGATAGATCATGTATGTACAGAGCTTTGTATTAGTACATATTTTGATGTGAGTTATTAATACGTGTACGTATGGTTTGTTATGATGTGCCATATAAGCACAGCTCTATAGACAAAGTTTTAAATTTTGCTTCTGTTTGGCCCCTTTACTCTGACGAGTTATGTTCGGTTTGATTTAGGCCATAGGTAATCTCAGGATTACTGGCCGGTTACGTCCTTAACCCATAGGGGCGGGTTCGGGTTGTGACAGCAACCTACCAGCGGATGATAACTCGGATGTTCAGAGAGCAGCTTGGTTGGACTATGGAAACATGTGTAGATGATATGGTGGTGAAAAACAGGCTTGCTACAAACCACCTCACAGATCTAAGAGAAGTTTTTGGCATCCTATAAACCCATCAACTTCGCTTCAATGTCTCGAAATGCACTTTCGGGGTAGGAATAGGGAAGTTCTTGGGGGTACATGGTAACTCACAGAGGAATTGAAGAAAATCCGGATCAAATCAAAGCAATACAGGAAATAGAAATACCGACAAAGGCCAAAGAACTACAGAAATTGGCTGGAATGGCGGCAATCTTGAACCGATTCATTAGCAAGTCCTTGGATCGAATGAAGCCCTTCTTTTAGCTATTGAGAAAAAATATTGCATTCGAATGGGGTCTCGAATGTACTGAAGTGTTGCAAGACCTCAAGAAATATCTCAACACACCATATCTCCTTTCCACTCCAGAACCAGGGAAAGAACTGTACCTGTAACTGGCAGTTTCAAATCATGCGGTAAGCCAGTGCTGATTCACGAAGTTGAAAATGAATAGAGGCCGGTGTACTACATCAGCAAGACTCTACTAGATGCCGAGACATGGTACCTACCTTTGGAAAAGATAACTTACGCCCTACTCATTGCCTCGAGAAAGCTATAAAATTACTTCCAAGGTCACACCATTAATGTCCTTACTGAGTTTCCCTTCAGATCCGTCTTCGGTTGAGCCGATTTCTCAAGGTGAACGGCGTAATGGGCGGTTGAGCTTGGTGAGTTTGACATTCGATATTAGCCCAGAACAACAATCAAGGCCTAGGTCATGGCAGATTTTGTCGCCGAATTCACCCCCACCCAGAACGTCGAACATCAGAACTCCAGCTCGGTACAGGTGTCACGCACCACCGAACTAGGAGAACAATGTGCTTCAGAAGCATGGAAACTCTTCATTGGTGACATCTGGCAGCTCTACGTTGATGGATCATCCAATAATCGAGGCTCGGGGGCAGGGGTGGTATTCATATCTCTAAAAGGATTCATCTGGGAGCAAGCTTTGAAGCTTGGATAGAGGGCCTCTAATAATGAGGCAGAATATGAAGCACTACTGGCTGGGTTACACAGTGTTGAGCACTTTAGTACAAATCAACTACTGGTTTTCAGTGATTCTTAGTTGGTCGTTAACCAACTCACTAGGGTCTATGAAGTAAGGGATGAAAGAATAACTATGTATACAGACAAGGCAAGAGATTTACTTAAGAAATTCCAATCCATACTAGTGGAACGGATCAATCAGGACACAAACAGTCATGTTAATGCTCTTGCCTGCCTTGGCTCATCAGTGGATACTTAAGATGCTAGAAAAGTTTGGGTAGAGTTTGTGCTAGAACTGAGCATTGCATCTCCAGATCCAATCCTTTGCACTAACCTAGAACCAAGCTGGATGGATCCAATACTTGTTTTTCTGAGACCTGACACTTTCCCTAAAGACAAGAAAGAGGCCAATAAAATTCGACACAGATCAGCCCGATTTTGGATTTCACCATCTGGAAAATTATACTGACGCTTGTATCTTGGCCCTTATCTGGTATGTATGCATCCAAATCTAGTCGAAAATGTTCTCTATGAAATTCACTATGGGATTTGTGGAAGCCACATTGGTGGAAGGTCACTGGTACACCGTGCCCTCACTTATGGGTACTGGTGGCCACAGATGCAGCAAGACGCACAACAGTATGTTCAGAAGTGTGATAAGTGTTAGAGGTTTGCTTCACTGATTCATCAGCCAACCAAAAATCTTACTCCGGTTACTAGCCCATGGACTTTCGCTCAATGGGGCTTGGACATCGTTGGACATTTGGCACGGGGGATTGGGAACAGACGATTCTTCATCGCTGCAACCGACTATTTCACCAAGTGGGTGGAAGTTAAAGCACTGGCAAGCATCAAAAAAGCAGATACAAAGCAGTTTGTTATGAGGAATATCATGGCACGTTTCGGCATTCCAGGGGTACTGATTACTGACAATGGAACGCAGTTTGACGGAAAGGTTTTCAGGAAGTTCTGTGCTAATCTCAGAATTGAATATCAGAACTCCTCTCCGGGCTACCCGTAGAGTAATGGACAAGCAGAGTCATCAAACAAAACCATCGTTAACGGAGTAAAGAAGCGGCTTGAGAATGCAAAAGGAAAGTGGGTTGAAGAGTTACCCTATGTCTTGTGGGTCTACCGAACCACGGCATGACACTTAAAAAGGGAAACACCCTATTCCTTGACCTACGGAATGGAGGCTGTTATTCCACTGGAAGACAGTCTCCTAACCCTCTGATTAGAATTATTTGAAAATGCCAGTAATGAGGAAGCTATTGCACAGGTGCTGGACATGGTAGAAGGCCGAAGAGAAGCAGCACTAATCAAACTTGTAGCTTATCAGCAGCAGCTTATCAAGAGTTTTGATAAGAAAGTTTTCCCAAGGAAATTTACTTCTGGAGAGTTGGTTCTGAGGAAAGTAATGGACCATAAGAGGGTGCCTGGAAAAGGGAAGTTAGGACCTGACTGGGAGGGTCCTTACAAGGTCATAGTCATAGCTGGAAATGGAGAATACTACTTGGAGGATCTCAAGGGCAAAGCCATATCTCGGCCCTAGAATGTAGCAAATCTCAAGAAGTATTATTAGTAGAATGCCTCAAGTCATCCATCAAGTGTAAAAGCATTCGTCTTTTGATTAATGAGAATATCTCCCCACTTCTTTGAACTTTTGTTTCCAGCACTTGTATAGTTTTATGGTTAGAATAGATTATTGCTTAACCTAGTCTTTATAGGCCAAGCCCTGGGAGCATATTTCCAAATAAAAGTGACAAAGTATGTTAAGGAACGGGTTTTAGCTTTGAGGGTAGCACATCCTGGTCAGTACCAGAATGTATCAGTGGTTAGAACTAATTTCATGAAATATTGTGGGTGTTGATTTCCAACCACACAACCAAACAAGAAACTTAACTGGAGAGCACCGGCAGAATAGATTAAGCCCGAACACCTGCCAACAAGATATGAGAATACCACGGTGGTTCGTCCACCCGGGTACTTCCGATGATCAAGTCAGTAATCTTGTCTCTCCACAGATATCAATACAAGTACTTAAACTTCAAAATGAAAGCATAAAAGCATCTCAAATAAAGCATACCTTAGACCCACGAGAGTGCCTTACTTATATAATGACAGTGTCCAACTTCCCCTAGAAGTCTTATTTCATAGGACTCTATCCTTTACAATAACATTATCAAACTCACACTATTCAGATTAAGATGAACTCCCTTAAGAGTCATCTCTATCCAAATAGGTAGCTTGATGTCATCTAGGACTCTAGTCCTCTATCCAAATATCTCGAATTCCAGTATTATCGCACCATATCTTGGCACCATGGTCCACCCACGTGGCACTCGACTAACAACCTAGGCCACGCGGACTACCTAAAAATATGTCCCCATAGCTGTCCCCTAGGTTTTATTACCTCGGCAAACTGAGGTGATGAACCTATACATGTACTTCCCTAACCGAGATCGTGACTCATTGGCACCAAGAAACAAGGACTCAAATGTCCACTCGTCAAGAATCAAGAATTAAGAACCAAGAACCAAGAACCATGAACCATCATGTTCCATTTCATCTAGGTCTAACATCTCGACAGAGATCGCACTGTTAGCAGAGATCATGACTTGCTAGTTCAAGAACATCAAGATCCTAGTATCAACTCATCAGAAACCAAAAATAAACAAGTTTTGCCCCCATTCAAATTCAATATCTCAACCAAGATCAACATCTCAACTGAAATCATCATGTTAACCAAGATCACCATCTCAATCGAGATTGGCATCTCTACCGAGATCAATATCTCAACTGAGGTCATTATGTCAAACAAGATCACCATCTCAACCGAGATCGCCATCTCAGTCGAGATCGTCATCTCAACCGAGATCGTCATCTCAATCGAGATCAATATCTCAACTGAGATTGCACTTCTCAATAAGATCATCATGAGATTGGAGCGTACTAATCATGTCTCCATCATGTCACATCAGTTCTGCTCCCCGCCGTTTGACATTAGCATAGGCACGTCAGGACTTGAAATCATAACTTTTTGCCATATTTTTCTAATTCCAGCAAAACCATTTCATCTTCCTATTTCGTCTCTATCTGTGTCCCTAGACTCTCTTTCTCTTGGCCTCAGCAAACCATCATCGCTGTTATTGAAGCATTCATTACTATGAAGACTCCCTTTGTGCCCAAGGTTCAAACTCTACCAGCTGAACCAAACTAATAGCTAATCAATTCATCAGCTGCTCCATACATCAACCCACCATCTCAATGGCAATGAAAACACCAACATAGCGACAATCTTGCAGCTAGAACCAGGAACAGGAAACACCGAGGTCCTAAGCTCCCAGCCTTAGACCTTGATAATTTTCCAATTGCCTTGTCTGTGAGTAACCATCGCCGTAACCAATGACGACATGTCTCGCCGAACTCTTGTCGTAGAAGACCTTCTTGTTGACATCCCTGATGTCATAACTGTGCAATCCACTCCATCTCCTTATAGTTAATCCACCATGCTCATGCCTCCAGCAACTTAATATCTCAAAAGAGAAGCACATGAAGCAAGTGGACCAAGTTACTGCTGCCAAAGCCGAGGCCATTGCATTGCTAAGGTCGAAAAAACAAGTCAACATGGCCTGTAAAAGCTACTATCTTGACTGGATGACAGACCTCAAAAAGATGTCTGTCCTCGAGGACTCACCCCTCCGTGATATAGGTCAGCTCAATGTCCCTTTCCTTCCCTCTCTCAATCAATCTAAGGATGAGGCCGAGGAAGTAGAAGAGGACGAGGAGGAGGAGGCCGGAGACAAGGAAGAGGCTGAGGCTGAGGTTGTCGAGAAAGAATCTGAAGCTACTGCTGGGGCCAAGTCCCCAACTCTGAATGAGCAAGTCCTTGACTTGACTCAAGATAAGGAGGATGAGGTTCAAAAGACCACTTCTGAGGCCGAGGTCGAGACTGCCAACAAGAGCCTAGATGACACACTGCGTGGGATCGACACCGAGGTCCAAGCTAAAAAATCTGCCCACCTGTCTACTGAGGCTGACACAACGCCATTTGCTAAGGCAAGGCAGACTGTGAAAATTGCATGAACTTTGGTTTTTCCTTATTTTTGTACTTTTCCTTCTTACTTTTGGACAGCTGTAATCTTTTGTTTGAAAAATGTTAGCTTTATGTTTGGCCGATGTGCCTCTTTTGTCTTTGTAGATGAACATATAATCTCCTATGCTAGGCCGAAGTGCCTTTTTATATCTTAACAAGTTTCTTTTCTGAATGCAAGTCTTATATTTTCTTCCAAGTGTTGAATGTATGCCTTCTTTTCTTCTATGCATGTTTGCTACTTTCTTTCATGCTTTTCATGCTTCCAAACTTAGAATATTTTTGCATTTTTTCAAAGTGTACCTTAACTGTATAATAAATCCAGGATACAATACCTCACATAAACCTTGACTGTTTGTCTTGGCTAACCATTTTCACACCTCGGCTAACACTTTAAAAATTAAAATATTTTACAAGTGTTATTGCTTTTTTACCTCCATATGCTATCTTCTATTAAGACTTCACCATTTTCAAGTTCTGACAACCTGGTTGGTCACCTCGGGTAACATGTACCTCGGATACTTTATTCATCATTGCATCGGCTAACTCCAACTCGTAAATTTCTCCGAAATTTCAACAAGTGTTATGCCCATTTCTGAAAATTTCAACAAGTGTCAAACTCTTAAGTTTTTTCATCACTCCAACTCCCTGCCCCCTAATGTGAACCTAAGTTCCACTTAAGTTCACATTAAGCATGTGACTATGGTCTTTTGTCGAAGTCAGATTCAAATAAAGGCTTCCCGAGGTGTTTCAACCTTAGTTTCTCTGTTAATGAACTTAGTTTCATTCTGAGTTTGACTCTGCCGATATGGCAAGTCCAGGTTAATTCAACGTAGTTCAACTCCATTATATGCAAGTATAATTCAACTCTATCATATAATGAGCCTAAGTTATTCGTCTTGTTTCATTTAGAAACATCGCCAACTTAGTTCAACTCTATTATATGCAAGTATAATTCAATTCTGCCAAATAATAAGTCTAAGTTATTCGTCATGTTTCATTCAGAAATATCGCCAACTTAGTTCAACTCTATTATATGCAAGTATACTTTAACTCTGGCATATAATAAGTCTAAGTTATTCGTTATGTTTAATTCAGAAACATCACCAACTTAGTTTAACTCTATTATATGCAAGTATAATTCAACTCTGCCATATAATAAGTCTAAGTTATTCGTTATGTTTCATTCAGAAATATTGCCAACTTAGTTTAACTCTATTATATGCAAGTATAAACTTTGTCATATAATAAGTCTAAGTTACTCATCATGTTTCATTCAGAAATATCACCAACTCAGTTCAACTCTATCATATACAAGTATAATTCAACTCTGCCATATAATAAGTCTAAGTTACTCATCATGTTTCATTCAGAAATATCACCAACTTAGTTTAACTTTATCATATGCAAGTATAATTCAACTCTATCATATGATAAGTCTAAGTTACTCGTCATGTTCACCACAGGAACATCGCCATAAGACATTTCGGTCTTATCGCACAATCATGGATTCCAACAACATTTTTACGCTTTTTTACATAAGCTTTGGCATCCTTTTGCACGTGGGGTCACCAGAATCCCTATGGTATAGCTCTGTAGGTAAGGGATCTGCCCCCTACATAGATCTCGTGTAAAAAGTCTTCAACCTGGGAAGGATTTACACATCGCAATAGACGTCCAGTAAAAGTTCTTCTGTACAGATGGCCTTCTGCCGACAAGCAGAACCTGGCCGACTTCAGTCTGATCTTGTGTACTTCTTTTTTGTCTTCTGGGATTTGGGATCTGCTTATTTAGGTTGAGTTCTTGTGTTCTCGGACCTACTCATCTAGGCCGAGATCTTGTCTTCTAGGATCTAGGATTCGAGATTTGGAATTCGCGATCTGCTCACTTAGGCTGAGCTCTTGTTTTCTCGGACCTAATCATCTAGACCGAGATCTTGTCTTCTAGGATCTGGGATCCAGGATTTGGAATCTGGGATTTGCTCACTTAAGCTGAGCTCTTGTCTTCTCAAACTTACTCATCTAGGCCGAGATCTTGTTTTCTAGGATCTGGGATCCGGGATGTAGAATCCGGGATCTGCTCACTTAGGCTGAGCTCTTGTCTTCTCAGACCTACTCATCTAGGCCGATATTTTGTCTTCTAGGATCTGGGATCCGAGATCTGCTCACTTAGGCTGAGCTTTTGTCTTCTCGGACCTAATCATCTAGGCCGAGATCTTGTCTTCTAGGATCTGGGATCAGGGATTCGGGATCTAGAATCTGGGATCTGCTCACTTAGGCTAAGCTCTTGTCTTTTGAGACCTAATCATGTAGGTTGAGATCTTGTCTTCTGGGATCTAGGATCCGGGATCTGGAATCCAATTTGCTCACTTAGGCAGACTTCTTGTCTTCTCGGACCTACTCATTTAGGCCGAGATCTTGTCTTCTAGGATTTGGGATCCAAGATCTGGAATCCGGGATCTGCTCACTTAGGCTTAACTTTTGTCTTTTCGAACCTAATCATTTAGGTCGAGATCTTATTTTCTAGGATCTGGGATCTGGGATTCAGGATCTGGAATCCGGGATCTGCTCACTTAGGCTGAGCTCTTGTCTTTTGGGACCTAATCATGTAGGCCAAGATCTCATCTTCTAGGATATGGGATCTGGGATCTGGAATCCGAGATTTGCTCACTTAGGCTGAGCTCTTGTCTTCTCAGACCTAATAATCTAGGCCAAGATCTTGTCTTCTAGGATCTGGGATCCGGGATCTGGAATCTGGGATCCGCTTACTTAGGCTGAGCTCTTGTCTTCGCAGACCTACTCATCTAGGCCAAAATCTTGTCCTCTGGGATCTGGGATCCAAGATCTGGAATCTGGGATCCGGGATCTGGAATCTAGGATCTGCTCGCTTAGGCTGAGCTCTTGTTTTCTTTGACCTAATCATGTAGGCTGAGATCTTGTCTTCTAGGATCTGGGATCCAGGATCTGTAATCCGGGATCTGCTCACTTAGGCTAAGCTCTTGTCTTCTCGGACCTACTCATGTAGGCCGAGATCTTGTCCTCTGGGATCTGGGATCCGAGATCTAGAATCTGGGATCCGGGATTTGGAATCCAGGATCTGCTCACTTAGGCTGAGATCTTGTCTTCTCGGACCTAATCATCTAGGCCGAGGTCTTGTCTTCTAGGATCTGGAATCCGGGATCTGCTCACTTAGGCTAAGCTCTTGTCTTCTCGAACCTAATCATCTAGGCCGAGATCATGTCTTCTAGGATCTGGGATCCGAGATCTAGAATCCGGAATCTGCTCACTTGGGCTAATCCTTTTATACTTGAAAGTCATCTCCTTCGGAGCGCTCATGCCCCATGTTTTTACATCCCTTCTGGAAGGGTCTTTATTCCGTTAATGTCAACACATTCTCCATCTTCGCTAAACTAGTCGTTGCCAACATGTTGATCTTGCACGATGATGGCCATCTATTCTAACTAAGTTCCCACAAACAGCACCAAATTGTGGATGTTGATTTCCGACCACACAACCAAATAGGGAACTCAACTAGAGAATACCGGCATAATAGATTAAGCCCGAACACCTGCCAACAAGAATATGAGAATACCGCGGTGGTTCGTCCACCCGGGGGTACTCCGACGATCAAGTCAGTAATCTTATCTCTCACAGATATCAATACAAGTACTTAAACTTCAAAAATGAAAAGCATAAAAGTATCTCAAATAAAGCATACCTTAGACCCACGATGGTGCTTTACTTATATAATGATCAGTGTCCAACTTCCCCTAGAAGTCTTGCTTCATGGGACTCTATTCTTTACAAGGATAACATTTATCACAACTCACACTATTCAGATTAAGATGAACTCCCTCAAGAGTCCTATCTCTATCCAAATAGGTAGCTTGATGTCATCTAGGACTCTAATCCTCTATCCAAATATCTCGAATTCTGGTATTATCGCACCATATCTCGGCACCATGGTCCACCCACGTGGCACCTCGGCTAACAACCTGGGCCACGTGGACTACCTAAAAATATGTCCCCACAAATACATTCCAAATTACTTTAAGAGATGACAGTTATCGAAGTTGTTTTTCCTGTTCCTTGATCCTCACTTTAAAGAGAAGAATCATCGGCGTCTTGTGATTAGCCCACACTTGCTAGATGAATATGCTTATGTTCTTGGAGTTGGCGGGATTATATATACGATTACGGATGTAGAAGAACTTGGGGAGTGGATGAAGGCTTGCTTAGAGGGGCACCCTATGTTTGAAGCTCTTACAGATGAAGAACTTGAAGCTGATCCAGTTGTGAAGCTCTTGAGTAGTGCCACTAAGGAAGGACAGAAGGTTACGCAGAATGGGGGACAAACTTTCCAAGCAGTTTTTAGACGCATACGAACAAAACAAAAACATACAGAATCTTCGTCTAGAATTATGTAGCAGCTTTAGGTCCTTTCATTTTAAAATCGAGAAAGCCCATAAGAATAGCTTCTATTTCTAAGAATTCCCTTACCACATCATTTTTTAGATTAATTCTGTATAACAGTTTTGTTTGTAGATCATTTTTCCTGTGATTTTGATAGATAGAAGTTAGGAACTATTATGTACAATGCTCTTCAATTTTGACAGTTCAAGCCAGTTCTGTAGCATGGTATGGTCTAAATCAATTTTCATATTGATTTATAGTCTCTTGAAACTTTAATTTGCAATGCTATATGTTATGCAACCTTTTTTAAAATTTAAATTAACTTTTTGGTAAAGCAATCTTGATTTGTGCATAATAACATTCACATGCATTTTTGCATTGCATACACATTCAATTTCATTTTCATAAATATATATTCGAAGCAGATGTGATTAGAATAGAAGACAGACTGTAAATGTAATTTTCTCAATTTTCTTGTTATCGAAAAAATTAATTTTCAAAATTTTTAACAAATACTTCGAGAAAATGCTGACTTTTAAAAGTAAACTAAAAATATGAAAATTTGCTAGCTGTGACAAATATTACTTCAACAAAAAAGTCTTCTTTTGACTTTTCATTCAAGTATTTGGTGAAAATGAAGATGAAGACTGATTCACTTGCAAATTTGAAACCTGCACCTCAAAGATGACCATGTCAAGTAGAGTAGTACTTTCAAGGAAAATTCTTCTTTTCATTTTCATTGAAGGCATGATATTAAAAAAGAAAAAAAAATTATATATATAATCTATATGAAGGAATAAGATTTTTTTTTAGATATAATTGGTTTTTGTATATTATGTGTCTAACTCTATAATTAGTTTTTATGTACGTAACAAGTAAATATTAAATATAACGTGATATTACGTGATCATATTAAACTCATTTTGTGATAAAAAACACAACATATTTGGATAAGTAGGGAGACAAGAATGGTCCACTTAATCCTCATTTATGATATTTTTTGCATGCAAATAATTTTTTTTTTTATTCAAACCCTCCTTATGGGATTTTAAAAAGGCACATTTTTTGTGAAAATAATATTACAATGTATAATTATATTCTATTAAATAGATTATTTGTGCCAACTTGATATTAAGCAAGTTCGACGCTAATCTAAATCATTTATTATTTGTGTTGATATGACATGCCATAATTAAATTTAAATTAAAAAAAATAATCTATTATAATTTGCTAATTCAAAGTATACTTTTCATAGTATTAATATGCCATGTGAAAATTTGCTATCTTTGTAATGAAGTTGGACAATTGACTTGCATGCGTGTTATGTATTTATGAGGATTATGATATTTCTTATTCTAAAATTATAATGAAAGATATCTCTTACATATTCAATGATTTCATTATGTTATGAAGGATTTCATTTTTATGCGGGTATTAAAAAAATAAAAAGAGTAAAACATATATTAGAGACTTTTCTATTGTTCTATTGCGGTCAATTATGACGACTAGGAATCTCAAAACTTGTTCTACATAAACATTTTACGTAGGGTAGGGAAATAATATAAAATATGAGAAACATATATATATATATTAAACTTAGAAACTATGGAGGAAAAAAATATGGCTTTGCTGAAAAACTCCTCCTCTCCCTCCTCCCCTTCCTCCCCCTCCTGGCGCTGCAGTTGCTGCTATGGTTGACACAAACATCGGCTCTTTCTTATGCGAAGCCTGGTTGTCAAGAATACTGCGGAAATGTTACAATTCCATATCCTTTTGGAATAGGTCCTCGCAATTGTTACTTTGATGAATGGTTCTCCATAGAGTGCAAGAACCCAAGCAGCAGCAGCAGCAGCAGCAATGGAGTCGCACCTTACTTAATAAAGATCGGTCTCGAGGTGCTGGAAATTTCATTGGATAGAAGCTACCTTCAAGTCAACAATCCAGTAACATCTCCCAACTGCGCCATCATCAACAACAACAACAACAACGTAAACTCATCTCCTTCAAACTCAAGTGTTGACTTGAGATCTAGCCCTTTTCGCTTCTCAGAAACAAACAACGTATTCATGGCCGTGGACTTGAATTGCAGCAGCAACCAAATGGCGACATTTAATAATCTGGCCAGCAAAACGATTACCCAGTGCTCGTCTAGTTGTGATCCTAATAATAATTCTAATAATATTAGCTCCTGCAATGTCGGAATCACACGGAACATGCAGTATCTGCAGGGCTACAAGGTGAATTTGGGAGGCAAACAAACAGCACTATTCAGAGTGGAGTCCAATCATGTTTATATGCATTCTTGGTAGATAACCAAACACAAGTGTCAATGGGTATGAATACGAGTTTCAGTGAGGCTGTCCCGACTCATGTCCCTGCTGTTCTCGAATGGGTATACAATACCACAGATCTCGGATTGGTTCCTGACAAGAGCTACTCCTGTCTTCCGTCGTCACTTGCTTATTCTTCTTTGTCGGACGACAAGTGTGTGGTTGTTCAAACCCTCCAGTGCGTTTGCATTTTGCCATTCTCTGGAAATCCTTATTTTTCCAATGGATGTCGAGGTACGTCTTATGCTCTCTCAACCCATCTAATCTCGGTAACCAACCAACCAACTAATTGGGATATTCAGTTGCCCACTCTCACACACTTCTATTCCTTTATTTTATTTAGGAGGTAATTAATCAAATCAAGTCCAATGGTTCATTTTTTTTTTTTTGGACAAATGGTAAGTTTGAAGTCGTTCGATAGTGATCAAAATTTATTTGAAATATGAACCATATCACATTTAAAATGAATTTCAATTGCACAATATAATTTTTTTGTGCATATTATGTGTCATGTGCACATAGAATTATTGAAGTAATTATTGTCCTGTAATTTGTAAAGTTTGTTTTTTGATTGATAACTGCTTTAAATTTCTGATAGAGTTTATTGCAATTGCTTGCAGATACGTCCATTAAACCTCCTAAGCCAAATGCGGGTATTATTATTGGTAAGCTCCTTTTCATTCCAAGTGTTTAGAAACATAGAAATGGAGCGATTGTTTTGTGTGGTTCATGAAGCGGTTTATAAATTACTTTATTTTATTTTTAAAATTTTACGTTGGAGTATTTGTTATATTTTCTCTTTATAATCTATGAAATAAAAATAATTTAAGTAAATTAAAAAAAAAAAATTGATTACAAAGAAAGAAACAACATAAATATTTAGAGGTGAATTTCCTCTAGTCCATAATTTGGATTGGAGAGTATTGTTCAGATCCTGGGGAACATCACAAGTCCTGTTTTAATAATCCAAACCGTTCATTGTGTCGGACACTTTCATCCACACAAAAAATTTAAGTAGATCCAATAATTGTATCTTATTTAATTTATCAGATTTGCTACAGAAATAAAAAATAAAAAATAAAAATAGATGACAATTATGTTTTTAAAAATAAACCATTCATTTTTTGTGTATAACAAACACAATAAATTGAATAGGTAATAATTATTAAATCGATTTAATTTTTTATGTGAATGATATACATGAAATATCTAACAAAATGAATAGTTTGGATCATTGGAACAAGACCTGTGTGACCCTTACGGACCCAAACAACATCCTCCAATTGGATTGGAGGGAATCCGCCTCCAATAAAAGCTCCAAATTCAGATATGTATTTTTGATTAGTCTACACACTTTTACTCATTTCTCTCTCCACTCTTTGAATTTTGATGTGAGTTCATAACCATTGGAAAGTTTGCTTTTGGGCTTCAATTTAGACACAAAGTGAGTGTTTGGAAAGTAGCTATTTTAGAGGATTTTTGGTTTTTTGACTATTTTAGTAGGTTATTTTAGTTTTTGTGTTTGGGAAGATGAGATAGATTTTTATTTGAGTTGGTATATTGAAAAATGTGTTGAAATGATGTTTGAAATTAAAATGACAAATTTATCTCTAACATCACATTTTTCAAAATAAATGTAAAGGGACAAAATCGTCATTTACCATTAATGGAACAACTTTTCAATGGTGACAGTGGTAGGCTGTGCTACACAGTTACCGGTTTCAGCTCTATATATATATATTTTTTAAAGCATTGGTTTATGGGCCTTTTTGGCTTTTTTTTAGTTTAAGGCTATTTTAGCCTCAAACTCAACTTCCCAAACACTCCCAAAATTGATCTAATTTCTACTCCGGAAGAAAGAGATGCTTGTTTGGCTTTTTATTATCAATTTTCAACTTTCGAAAAATTGCATCAATAAGCCCATTATCCTCTAGTCCTACTACAATATTTTTTTTGATAGCTCAATATTTGACCTTACAGGTCTATTAATTATAAGAATCAATCTCACTGTTCACTAATGAAAACCTCAATTAAAATTGAAACAAAGCCCCACATGAATTCACCCAATTATTCTATTACAATATTACCCTGGCATCACGTGGTCGTTATAGGTATATTGATTGGAGTACTAATTTAAAAACTTGATTAAAATTTATGTTAAAAAAATTACTCTTATCAATATTTATCATTCATTTTTTAATAATTTTCTTAAATTAGATATATTGATTGGAGTACTGGTTTCGAAACTTGATTAAAAATTATGTCAAAAAAAATTACTCCGATCAATATTTGTCCTTCATTTTTTATAATTTTCTAATTTGAACTTTTTAAATCACAAACAAACAAATAATTATAATATATTAAAGTTATTGTTTCAACAAAATAAATATTATATACAATTGCTTTTTACAATCATACGAGTTTTGCCTTATCTTGATTTCTTCTTTTTCTTCAAAATTTATATCCTAATTCAACGTAAGTTATATTTATGAAAAGATGTCCAGTTTTATTGTTATTTTTTAGGTAAGGATAGATTTTTAATAAATTGTTAATACATTGTATAGAGTTTATGTATTTTGAGTATGATCCACACAACATTAACTTAAAATATATACCATTAATTTTATTTCATAGAATAATACTATATGCACCAATTAGTGTACTAACTAATATACTAATTGAAGATGTGACATAATTTAAGAGATTTTTGGCATTTGTAATTTGCTTAATAAGTGGAGTCAATAATAATGTCATAACTAATATTGATACACTAGTTAGTATACTAATTGGTACATACAGCACTACCATATTTTATGAATGCTTTTTTTTATGAATTACGCATGACTTTATAAAATAACAAAACAATAAAATTTTTTGCTAGACCTGATATTCAAAGATTACTTTTTAAATTTTGGTTCTATATATATATTGATTCTGGAGTTGATTTCTCTATAGGTGTTTGTGCTAGAATAGCTGGAGGATTGTTTTTACTTATAGCTTCTGGCTGGCTGTACAAAGTAATGAAGAAAAGAAATGACGAGAAACGCAAGGAAAATTTCTTCAAGCGAAATGGTGGTTTCTTGCTACAACACAAGTTATCTTCAACTGATGGCAGTGAAAAAATCAAATTGTTTAATTCGAAGGAGTTGGAGAAAGCCACCGATCATTACCATGAAGATCGTATTCTCGGCCAAGGAGGCCAAGGTACTATTGGAGATGCTTTACAATTTTGTTATCCTGTCGTTATCTACAGCTTAGAACTAATTTCTTATCTTGCATGATTTCTTACCAAACATCTTGAGACCTTTTGTACATGGACCCTTCTTCGTGTTGGATAAGGGCAGGGCTCACAAAAGCTTTGTTGGGACGTTGTTTTGATCTTTTGTTTGTAAATGGTAAAGGCTGGCCCCTCCAAGGCTCACAAATTAGAAAAAAAAATCACAGATTAATATAAAAAATAATGATATTGATATGACTTTTTTGTATAGAATTTCTATACATAATGATATGATTTTTTATGGTTCTTTTATTTCCAATCAAAATACTCACCATTATCTTTATAATTTCAAAAATATCTTTAATACATCATTTTTGTATAGTCTCTCAATTTGCAAATCCTCTTTTTAATAATAATAGTGTTTCTAGTAACTTTCTGGATTACTTTGTCCAACTCCATAGTTGATAAATGAAATTATTGTAGTTAATTTAAATCTTTAAAGATATTTTTTTTAATCAATGTGAAAAAAGTACTTAATAATTTTTTTTTGTTTGTTTCTTCTTTTCTTTTTGTTCTTATTTTGTTTTGTACACTATTATGAAAAACCTACTTGTTATTCTTTTTTATAGTAATTTATTGTCAATTAAAAATAAAAATTATTTGGCCCCCCTGTGTATAGATCCTGTGTCCGCCACTTGATAAGGATCAAGAATATGAGGGGATTATGAATGTTTTTGGCCAAAAGCAAGCACAACGTGCACATACATACACACACAATATATATATATATGGAAAATGCCCCAGAGCTCTAATTAGAGCTGGGGAAGGATAGCTCTAATGAGCTGTCACCCATAAAAAAAAAAAAAAAAAAAAAACAGTGAAGTAAAGACAAAAAAAAGTAAAGAAAAAGACAAATTAGAGCTGTGTTTAGTGCTCTTATTTTAGAGCTCCATAGCATTACTGTATATATATATACATACTTTAGGCATGTGCATTGGATTTGTATTTAGCGTGGTGAGCGTGTGTGAGCCAACATATATATATATATATTTGTCATAAGAGATTAATTAGCTGCTATTTCAAACCTTCAGGATTTGATTTGAAGCAAAATTTATGATTCTTGTTTTCTCTAATTTCAATAAGATTTGTTCATTGTTTATTTTTCTAATTTTTTAATCAACCATTTACTTTCAATTAATTTTCCAACAGGTACTGTTTTAAAGGCATGTTGTCAGATGGGAGAATCATCGCTGTTAAAAAGTCTAAGGTTGTCAACGAAGGACAGGTTGAGCAATTCATCAATGAGGTCGTCATTCTTTCACAAATTGTCCATAGGAATATAGTCAAGCTCTTGGGTTGTTGTTTAGAGACAGACGTTCCTCTGCTAATATACGAGTTCATCCCAAATGGAACACTCTCTCAACATATTCATGATCCAAACGAGGAGTTCCCACTATCATGGGAGATGCGCTTTCGGATTGCCACAGAAGTTGCCGGAGCTCTTTCCTACTTGCACTATGCGGCTTCCATACCCATCTATCATCGAGACATGAAGTCAACCAACATACTCTTGGATGAAAAATACAAAGCAAAAGTTTCTGACTTTGGAACTTCAACATCAATTGATGTTGATAATACTCATTTGACCACACGAGTACGGGGACTTTTGGATACTTAGATCCAGAGTACTTTCAATCGAGCAATTTACTGATAAAAGTGATGTTTACAGTTTTGGAGTTGTTATTGTTGAGCTTTTAACTGGGCAAAAACCAATCTCTTCCACTAGAACCCAAGAAAGTAGGAGTTTAGTCAGTTATTTTATGCAATCAATAGAGGAAAATCATCTACTTGAGATTCTTGATCCTCAGATTCTTAAAGAGGGCCGGAGAGAAGAGATGATTGCTGTTGCTCACCTGCAAGAAGATGCCTAAATTTGAATGGAAAGAAGAGGCCTACAATGAAAGATGTTGCAATTGAGTTGGAAGGAATTAGAATGTCACATGGAAGTTCGACAATTCACCAACACTATGAAGAGGTTGAATACAATGCAACTGACCTTATTGAGGCTTGGGATGTTGCTTCAACCTCGACTGGAACTTTTTTAGATAGCAGTACAGCTTCAACATTTGAAATGCAATCACTATTGCATAACAAGCCGTGAAGTATACACATACACACATAATACATATATATATATATATATAATGCTTGTCCATCTTAGATTTTTTGATTGAGAATATACCAATAAGTTACCATAAAGATTTGTTATTGAAATGTTGGTTAGAATAATTAAGTACAAGTATACAAAGCTACAAACTTGTATGACTTATGCTTTGGATTGGCATATTAGTAGTTTCCTATACTATACATAATTCATTTTAATAAAGGTGATCATATATGTATTTAATGTAAGTATGAGTGATTAATAATGATCTGCCATTAAACGAGTTAGACAAATGCCTAAGCTATATATTCGAGAAAGCTCCCAATATTTTAAGGCACTCTTAATAATATATGTTGTTATATTACTTAAAATCCTTTAATAATGGGTAAGGCCCCATATATATATAAAATGTTTCAGATCACTAATTCAACACTACTAATACACCACTAATGACGTGGCACCATGTGGACTCCACCACTGATGTGATAATTTGGCCTTTATTTATTTACTTTTTTTTTCTTTGAGCTGGCATTAGTGCTTGTTGGAAAATAATGGTTTTCGCAACTTTAATTCAAAATTAAAGTGGGACCCAACCGCCGGTTGAGGTGGGTCTGGGTAGTTTTGCATTCTCTCAAGTGAAAAGATTACAATATAAAATGATGGGCCTTTAGACTGGGCCTCGACTTGTACTTGTGTTTGTGCATGTGTTGGGTTTGGTCTTGGACTTAGACTTGGACTTAATCTTAAGTTTGAGCTAAGTTATGTTGTGTTGGGCTTAACTTGTGCATGTGCTTGAGAATTGGGTTTGGCTCGGGTTGTGACCCAACATGGTATCCATTGTGTGACCCATCTAGTTGGTTTTTCAAACATCATTATATACATATTTATTTGTATATATTAAGCACATGGGAGGTTAAGACCTTTGTAACTCTCATCTTTTGATGATGGAGTTGATGACCATATTAGTGGCTATAGGTTTTCAACCTTTGTAACTCTAGCCCTAATGGCTAGAATTGATGGCCATGGTTAATGGCATTTGATGAGCTTATTGATGTATAGCCTTTATGGCTAGGGATTCCCCTACTTGTATAAATAGAGGCCTTTCCTCTCCAACTTAAAATATATAAGTTTTGAGAGTTTTTTTTGTTGGAAAATAGAGATGGTGTTTTGATAAAAAGTTGAAGATGGTTTTACACCAAAGAAAATTTTCCTATCTTCTTTTGCTAGTCCTTTCTTTGGTTCTTGTTAGAGAGAGTGCAACCATTATCAAGTTTGCCGAAGCTATTCAGAAGGTGCTTCTGCATTAGCTGGTTTTGACCGTCGTATCATGGGAGACAGAAGTCGACATACCTCCAGCACCCATGGTGAGGCGGCTAATCTGTTTTAAGGACACTGTGGCATCACACAGGCTTCGGTTTGCTTCCTACTACTAGTTTTATTTTATTATGAATTTCTGTAAATTTTAGTATGTTCTTATTCTGAAATTCAAAGTGGTTGTTCAATATGAATCTATTTATTTGATTTAAGTACACAATGTCACAACAAACTTAAAACAGATTATGTATTTCTCACGGAAAAAAAAATAAATAGATTCATTGTAATTTATATATGTAAGTCCACTATTTTCCTGGAAATTCATACTTGTAAATCATGCTTTTTTGACATGTTAATTATTTTCTAGATTTTAGTTTTCGTACATGATTTAATTTTTAGAATTATTTACATGTTAATTGCTCAATGATTATTGTTTTGTAACAAGCATATATAATTTTGCCTATTAAAATGTTTGTAACTTGTTTATATTTATGTACATAGTTAATGTATAAATTAAACTATCAATTTAATTTTTTTTGGAGTTTTAGTTTTATAATTTTACATGCTTATGGAAGTTACAAATTAGGAGTTTACTGTTTTCTATGCACATGTATTTGCACAGTTTCATTAGGCTGCCTTTGATGACTAGATCTTTAGCATGTTTGGATAATCTGATTATATGAGTACTAATTTAGTTTTGTATCTTAGCATGCTCATGATTTATAACTTTATAATAAAATTTGCATGCTCAAAATTCCTGGATTTTAATTTTATTACATGCTTATTGTTTCTATAGTTATGTGTATGATATTTACATATTAATTGTCCATAAAGTGTTAATTTAATTTAGGAGTTACATATTTTGATTTAAAGTTTTAATTTAATTATGGAGTTACAAACTTATTTTAAAAGTTTCAATTTAATATTTAGAGTTATAAAGTTTGTAATTTGTTTGGGTGAATTAAATTTTGTATTGAATTTATTTATTTGTTGAGTTATATGTCTAAATGTTTATTGTGAATTAATTTCAGTCATAACTCATCGCTATTAACTTTTAAATTAATTGTGAAGTTACATATATTTAGTTGGGTAACTCATCTAGCATTTTAATTCATTGGTTAATTTGATTATTCAATAGTTGGCTAGATGGTTTCAATCAATTTAGTACATTTACATTTTGTTTAGATTGTTTGGTTTGTATTTTCTTGTGTTTTCTGCTAACTTTCTTTGCAGGAATACTTATGCGAAAGGGAATGGAAAAACAAATACAAAACCAAATGAATAGTATTTGGGGTGTCAAAACAAAAAGTCTGGACGACACTAACCTTTGTGATGAACAGGAATTTCTAAGTGTGGAAAAGATTTTGGACTAAATAGAATCCTGATGGATTGGCTATTTTATTTAAATGGTTGAAGCATTTTTTACTTGAGATTTAGTTGGTTTGTACCAATTTGTAGTAGCAAGTTTATTTGCTTGTATTATAGAAGCATTTTATATGCATGTATTTGGTTGTAGCAATTTTAAATTGCTTGTAAGTTTGGAACTTGGTTTGGTTTTCTGGATAGAAACCAAAGTGTTTAGCCTTTTGGCTAAAGAGTAGTTCTTATTTGTTCAGAATGACAACTAAGATGGATTTGGTTTCAAACCTTTGGGGTTTGAGGAAGTCTTTGGGTTTAATCATTTTATTCCAAGTGGTGGAAAACCAAGTTTGGAGAAAAGTCTTTGGTTATAATCTGATTATTTCCAAAGTGTTTGGTTGGAAAAAGAAACCAAATTTTAGATTAGCTAAAATATTTTTGAGTTTATTCGAAATAATGGGCTTAGTTCCGGGAGTACCAGTTAACTTTTATGAGTGGTATAATTCTGGTAGCAAATTTTTATTTGCTTGGGAATTGGTCTGTTATAACCTATACCTGTTTATCCCCTGGAAAACTTAATTTTAATTTGTTTCCCCATGGACTAGGAGTCAACATGCTCTTGAAAGTTTTGTCAAAAGGTTAACTGGGTTTTAAGTGGGACCGATGTGACCCTCCAGTCTTCCTGGGAACATTCTTGACCATGTTCGATTCTAGGTTAAGTGGTGAGACTAATTGTGAATTAAATTTCCAACTGTGGATTTTCTAGTGTTAAGTTTAGTTTATGGAAAAAACAGAATAATGAAATTCTGTTGTGATTTTTCAGGAATGGCTTCAAGAGGTGACAGCAGAAATGTTGTTCTACCTGACAACGTTAAGCCTTGCGAGATTCTTAAAAGAAGATCTAGAGAGATCAAGTGTGATTAAAGGAAATCGTAAGATTGCATGATAACATCTCTGAATTAATCAGAGGCAATTAGTATGTTATCCTTGTGTCAATTATAGCATATATGATTGCTATGTGACTTTGCTTGAAAGCAAAGATGAGACAACCCGTTAGGGTGGGTGAATATATTTTTGAATTTTTAAATTCCAAATATATTCTTAAATTGGTGGCTCCTAGTGCGTATAAGATCACTGATCACAGAGATAGAAAACTGGTGGTTCCTAGAGGTGTTAGACCACTGGCTACATTATGAGATTGTGGTTCCTAGTAGTGAACAGATTATTGATCACATGTCAAGACATGATGGTTTCTAGTAGTAGAGAGGCTACTGATCATATGTCAAGACATGCTGATTCCGAGTAATGAAAGAGTCTATTGATCCTATGTTAGGACGTTGTGATTCCTAGTAGTAAAGTGACTACTGATCATAGATTAAGACATTGTGATTCTTAGTAGTAGAAAGTCTACTGACCACATGCTGAGAAATTAGTGATTCCTAGTGATAAGACTACTAGCCATGTTATGAAGTTCTGAATAGTAGACTATTGAACACTGGATTTGTGTTTCCTAGTAGTAAGACTATTGGCTTCAGAGTGATAGGTTGGACCAAATATGTTTGGGTGCCTAATTCGGTTGATGACAGTCTGGGAATGTATTTACTGTGATATGATTTTGAGAGTTTCATAATCATTGTGACACAAGGAATTGTTTAAAGACCCTGTATGAATTTTCGGAAAAGCCCAAAAGCCTTTGTATAAATTCTACAAATGTGGGGGTGTCATGCAAAAGGTGGGAATACCTAAACCCAAGAGGGTTAGGATAAGCCTAAAAATCTGTTGACTTTGTATTCAACGGTTGTGCACACATATAGCAGTGTATATTGATTTCTTGTGGTTCAGTCTGCTATTCCAGATATACATAAGAATACTATCATGGAATCAAGAAATGCATCTTTCTTTGAAAATGTATTCCGAGTTCCATGAAAGAGGTTAAAAGTGACAATGATCACATAGCTGATCAAATAGATGATCACTTAGATGATCAAGTTGATGATCAAATTGAGGATTTAAATGAGTCGAGAAGGCGTAAGAGGGCTAGGACTACCAAGTCCTTTGGCCCGGACTTCTTGACTTATATGTTAAAGGGAGAACCTCGAACTTTCCATGAAGCGGTGACTTCACTAAAAAGTCCCTTATGGAAAGAAGCTTTTAAAAGTGAAATTGACTCCATCTTACAAAACCATACTTGGGAGTTAGTTGATCTAACCCCAGGCAGTAAGGCCTTGGGGAGTAAATGGATCTTTAGAAAGCTGATGGGTCAATTGATAAATCTAAAGCTAGGCTAGTTATCAAAGGATAGAAGCAGAGAGAAGGCCTGGATTACTTTGATACGTATTCACTTGTGACAAGGATTACATCCATTCACATGGTAATTGCAATAGCCGCTTTACGTGGTTTAGAGATACATCAGATGGATGTAAAGACAGCTTTCTTAAATGGAGATTTAGATGAAGAAATCTACATGGAATAACTCAAGGGGTTTTCAGCTCCAGGGAAAAATAAGAAAGTCTGTAAGCTTATCAAGTCATTATATGGTTTGAAACAAGCGCCGAAGCAATGGCATGAGAAGTTTGACAACGCTATGTTGTTAAATGGATTTAGAATCAATGAGTGTGACAAGTGCATATATGTTAAAGACACTGATAGAGATTATGTCATTTTGTGTCTATACGTAGATGACATACTCATTGTTGGTAGTAATGATGAAATGGTTCAAACTACCAAGAGATTGTTAAACTCAAAGTTTGACATAAAAGATATGGGCCTTGCAGATGTCATTCTAGGTATTGAGATTACCAGAACATCTAGTGGTGTTGTACTTTCTCAATCTCATTATGTTGAGAAAATACTTGAGAAATTTAGTAAATCAGATACAAGTGTGTCTAGGACACCGGTAGACGTGAGTCTACACTTGACCAAGAATAATGGTGAGAGTGTCTCTCAGCTAGAATATTCTTGGCTCATTGGAAGTTTGATGTATTTAATGAGTTGTACAAGGCCGAATATAGCCTACTCTATTAGCAGGCTTAGTAGATACATGAGTAATCCAAATGCCACTCATTGGAGAGGCATTATGAGGGTGTTAGGTTATCTACGCTACACCCGGGATTATGGGCTGCATTATACCAGATACCCAGCGGTACTAGAGGGGTATAGTGACTCTAATTGGATATCTGATATAAAGGACTCCAAATCCACTAGTGGTTATGTGTTTACCCTCAGAAGGGCAGCCGTGTCTTGGAAATCTTCCAAGCAAACGTGTATATTGAGATCAGCGATGGAATTTGAGTTTATTGCTTTAGATAAAGCAACTGAAGAAGGATATTCCACGTTGGTCGAAACCTGTGCCTGCTATCTGTATTTATTGTGATAGTCAATTGGTGATTAGACGAGCACAGAGTCATATATATAATGGAAAGTCTAGATGTATCCGTCATAGACGTAATTCCATACGACAACTACTCTCTAAATGGAGTTGTCTCTCTAGACTATGTAAAGTCTAAAGACAACATTGCGGATCCGCTAACCAAAGGGTTAACTCGAGAGTTAGTAGAAATGTCATCGAGAGGAATGGGGTTAAGGCCTTGAGTAATGTTACCGGAATGGAAAACCCAACCTAGTTGACTGGAGATCCCAAGATCTAGGTTCAAAGGGACAACCTAATTGCGTGTAATGGATGAGTCATTGTGGAGGTAAACCCTCCTGCCCATTCCTTTATACAGTGATACCCTATGGGGTGGGAGGTTAAGCTGATGCTTTTAATGACCTAAGTGTTGTGAATAGTCAACCGTGGTATAAGAGATACCTTATGTAGGTCACCTATGTGAGTACGAAGTGGGGCCGCTTCTTTAAGAATTAACAAGGCTGAATTCTTTAAAAAACACTCACTGAACCAAGCTAGTGTTCCAGGGCCAAACCAGACACACCAGTGAGAACAAGAATAATGGTTGGAGTAACTCCTGTGTGAGGTCTATTATATCGATTTACACAAACGACAAAACAGTTCAAGTCATCACGTTCACTGGTCAGCCAGTAAATCCGATAGGCTTTCACTACGAAAGGTTCAAGGCCAACAATTACCTTTTCTAATGTAGGATTATTCTGTGTGCTCTCTCTCTGAGTCTTTGTTGTAAAGCGTTGTTTGTTATCTTCATTCGGCCAATTTTATTCATGTGGGGGATTGTTGGAAAATAATGGTTTTTCGGCAACTTTAATTCGAAATTAAAGTGGGACCCAACCGTCGGTTGAGGTGGGTCTAGTAGTTTTGCATTCTCTGAAATGAGAAGATTACAATATAAAATGATGGGCCGAAACCATTGAGGTGTGAATGAGAATTGTCTCATAAAGTGGACATTAATAAAAGTTGGGCTTAGATTTGGACTTAGGCCCCATTTGGGGACTTACCTTTTTAGCCAATTAGCTAAAAAGTTACTAAATTAGTCAAAAAGCCAACAATCCATACCAAAAAGTCAAAGATTCTCTTTTCTCTTTACTTTTTGCATATCTTTTCGTAATTAGCCAAAAAGTCATCCCAAACATACAGTTTTTTTAGCTACCTTTTTAGCCAAATAGCCAAAAAGTTACTAAATTAGCTTGTTCCCAAACGAGGCCTTAGTCTTAGTTTAGACTGGGCCTCGACTTATACTTGTGCTTGTGCATGTGTTGGGTTTGGTCTTGGACTTAGACTTGGACTTAATCTTAAGCTTGAGCTAAGTTATGTTGTGTTGGGCTTAACTTGTGCATGTGTTTGAGAATTGGGTTTGGCTCGGGTTGTGACCCAACATTGGTATCCATTGTGTGACCCATCTAGTTGGTTTATTCAAACATCATTATATACATATTTATTTGTATATATTAAGCACATGAGAGGTTAAGACCTTGTAACTCTCATCTTTTGATGATGGAGTTGATGACCATTAGTGGCCATAGGTTTTTCAACTTTGTAACTCTAGCCCTAATGGCTAGAATTGATGGCCATGGTTAATGGCATTTGATGAGCTTATTGATGTATAGCCTTTATGGCTAGGGATTCCCCTACTTGTATAAATAGAGACCTTACCCCCCCCTCCAACTTGAAATATATAAGTTTTGAGAGTTTTTTTTTTTGTTGGAAAATAGAGATGGTGTTTTGATAAAGAGTTGGAGATGGTTTTACACCAAAGAAATTTTCCCATCTTCTTTGCTAGTCCCTTCCTTGGTTCTTGTTAGAGAGAGTGCAACCATTATGAAGTTCGCCGAAGCTATTCAGAAGATGCTTCTGCATTAGCTAGTTTTGACCGTCGTATTCTGGGAGACAGAAGTCGACATACCTCCACCACCCATGGTGAGGCGGCTAATCTGTTTTAAGGACACTGTGGCATCACACAGGCTTCGGTTTGCTTCCTACTACTAGTTTTATTTTATTATGAATTTCTGTAAATTTTAGTATGTTCTTATTCTGAAATTCAAAGTAGTTGTTCAATATGAATCTATTTATTTGATTTAAGTACACAATGTCACAACATTAGTGCTATCATTTTAGAGCACTGAATCAGTGCTGTATATATATATATATATATATTCGTTGCTCATTATTAAGGATCTTTGTTTAATAGAATATGATATATCATTAATAGTCCTAAACACTTGAGTCTTTTCAAATATGGAGCCCAGGCATTTGTACAACTCACCTAATACACAGAACACCTCTGTTTTCCTTCAATTACTAGAGGGTCAAGCCAATAAACCATTTTTTTTTTTATATTATGCAATGCCAATTTTAGACTCTTGCCATCTCAGCCACACGTTGAGGTGGTCTAAAATCTTATGAGGTTTTATAGGCTAGAACAACATGTTTTGTTTTGAGATAACATTTGATCTCAAGATTGGTACTGACCAAGTGTATATTGAATATGCTTAACTGAGAAAGGGGAATTGACACTGTTAGAATAGTAGAGAGAGAGAAAATAATATGTATTGTATTGAATGAATTGTATCGAATATATTGTCCTATACAATAGAATGTCTGTATATATAGGCTAAGAAAGAGTATCCTACTAGAAATCTAACTACGACAATACTTAATATATCTAGGAAATCAATACCTAATATATATAGGAATATATCCATATATACATTAACATCCCCCCCTCAATTCAAGGAGATAAACATCTTGAGTTTGGAGAGAGAAATTAAACATGAAATAAAACTAAATAAAATAAAAGGCAAATAGATTGCAAAATCTGAACGGGAGTGTAAGGGCGCTTGAAATAGATTAGAGGCTGGAGCTAATGTCAAGAGACAATTTATGTCATGTGGACCATTGTAAAACTGGTAAGAAACTAATGCCGAGACAGTTTAAGTTCATGCTGGACCGTTGTAGGAGCTGGGCGGAACTAATGCCAAAATATTTAAGGTCATGCGGGATCATTGTAGGAGCTAATCGGAATCAATGAGGGGTCATGTTGGACCGATGTAGGAGCTAACGGGAATCAATGTCGGGACAGTTTAAAGGGTCATGCTAGACCGATGTAGAGAATTGAATTTTGAACGCAAAGCGTGGCACACACATAATTTATGACGTGTGTTGAACGATGATAGCAACAGAAAACTGAGTGCGCTAAGGGCGGTTTGGATTGTGCGCCAAAGGGGGTGGCTTGGGTGTGCGCCAGAGAAGGTAGCTTGGATTGTGCGCCAGAGGGAGTGGCTTGGGTGCGCCAAAATGGGCGGATTGGGTGGTTCGCATGGTGTATAACCACACTCACCATGAGATAGGTATAATACCTCCTCTCAAAATCAAATAGGTTTGAAGATAGAAACCTATTTGAGGTTAAAATAGAGGGAAAGACAAGATGGAGCATAAACACACAAAAAACAGAATAGGTTGAGGTCCGGCGGGAGGGAAAAACCTAGCTCTGATACCATGTTAGAATAGTAGACAGAGAGAAAATAATATGTATTGTATTGAATGTATTGTCCTATACAATAGAAGACTTGTATATATAAGCTGAGAAAGAGTATCCTACTAGAAATCTAACTATAACAATACCTAGTATATTTAAAAAATCAATACCTAATATATGTAGGAATATATACCATATATACATTAACAGACACAATTAGATATATTTCCTTCAATTAGTAAATTATTTATGCAGTCCAGCTCTTGGATTGTTCATTAGCCTTGTTATGAATGTACACACATAATTACAAGCAGCAATAAGTTACTTTTTTTTTTTTTTTGGTTTGGCTTCTCTTAAGTTGGTTATTTCAACTTAAGAAACATTTAGACTTGGTATGCTCATTTTGAGACCGATTTCAATGATCCGAACCGTTCACTTTTTAAAACTCATTGCGTAGAATATTCTTGCAAAAATTAAGATGATCAGATATCGGTATGTATATGTTTGAATCAAAATTGCATTAAAAAAAGGACGAATTACACTCACAGTCCCTATAGTTTTGGGCTCGTGTCACTTTGGTCCATGACTTTTCAATTATGATACATTTGACTCTAAATTTTGAATCTTGTTCCAAATAAAGATAATTGAAGATACCATTGCTTAATTTCAAGGGTAAAATTGTCAATTTGATAAAATATAAATTAATTTAACAAAAATAAATGTCAAAAAAAATATTTTTAGATTTTTAAAAATTATTTCTACCCACCAAAGATAAAATTATATAAAATTGATAAATTTTTTAGACATTTATTTATTTATTTATTTATTTTACCAAATTAATTTTTATTATGTATTTGGATAATAATCATGTAACGGGTGGTTGTTATGATTTTAATGTGTAATCGATATATTTAATATATGAAATGTTTTTAATTTTAGATTTTTTGATTTAATGGATTGGTTTAATAATGATATCAAAATTGTCGTCATATTTGACTTTTGAAAAAATAGAAACTAATTTAATAAAAATAAAAAACAACCATCCATTACATGCTCATCATCGAAACACATAATAAAAATTAATTTGTTAAAAAAAATAAACAAATAAATGTTTAAGCAATTTATCAATTTTACATAATTTTATATTGAGTGGGTAGAAATAATTTTTAAAAATTTAAAAATATTTTTTTAACATTTAATTTTGTCAAATTAGCTTATATTTTATCAAATTGACGATTTTGCCCTTGAAATTAAGCAATGGTATCTTCAATTGTCCTTATTTGGAACAAGATTCAAAATTCAAGGCTAAATATGTCACAATTGAAAAGTCAGGGACCAAAGTGATATGGCCCAAACTATAGGGATCATTAGTGTAATTAGCCCTATAAAAAATGTATAGCTATTTTTGAAATTACATCTGTCGTCCATTTGTGTAAAACAAATATAATTCAAATATATAGCTACCAATATGCAATCATTTTAATTTTTTACATGAATATTCTACTGAACGAATCCTAAAAAGTAAATGGTTCTAATCACCAAATCAATATCCAAAATGGGCCTACTAAGTCCAAACGCTCTTGAGAGAAGCCAAATATCTTTTTTTTTTTTGATAATTGGGTGTTCGGGCTAGCTTACGTGTACCTCGATTAATCCCGGGAGATCAATTGCACCGTCCACTTGCGGTCCTATTTAAAGTCAGGTCAAACGCCCTATATGAACATGGCCCAAGAAACTTATTGCTACTAGTGGATATTGAATTTGAGACCTAGTAAGAACATACCCTTAGGTTCTAAATTGTACCCACTATTTGGGATGTGGGTTGGTTTTTTGGCTATTTTAGCACGAGGCTAAACTGCCTCGTTTGGGATAGGTTTTTTTTTGGCTTTTTTGACTTTTGTGATAGAAAAAATGATATATTTTTTTTTGGGTGAATAAGTCATAAATTAAAAAGACAAGAGGATACACAAATACAAGGGGCATGCCCTAGGCCCTAACACATCCTATACAAAACTGCCAGACATAGCAAAAAACAAAGCAAAACAGCCCACCTGTTCAGGACTACCAACACTGCAAAAAACTGCCACCACAAAAAAGACAAGACTATATATTCACTTGTTCATAGCTGCTATGGCAATCAAAAAAAAAAAAAAAAATTGAAATTATTATGGGTTGGATGTGATGTTTTGTCTTATTGGATTAAAAAGTATATTTTGTCTTTTTGTGACTAAAATAGCCAAAAAGTCAAAAAGTCTGACATGCCAAACGAAGGCTAAGCCAATCTCTTGAGATTTGAGCAATAAGTTACTTAAGAAGCAACTCTAATAGTGAAAGTCAAAGGCTCCGTTTGATTTAGTTTTGAAATTATGATTTGAGTGCGAAGTTGTGACTTAAGTGTGAAATTGTGAGTTGAGTTTTGAAAAGAAAAAATTTGTCTAGTTGTGAGTTTTGAAACGAGTTTTTAAATTTTAAATTTTGAAATGAGGTTTGAATTGTATTTTGAGTTTTGAGTTTTTGAATTTTGAGTTGTATTTTAAATTTTTTGGATCTATTTTTTTAAAATATTAAAAAATGTTTAAGAAAATTTTTTTTTTTATTTTAAATATATAATTTTTATTTAGATATTTTTAAATTTTTTATTTTAAATATTTTATTTTATTTTGTAAATATTTTAATTTTTTTAATTTTAATATTTTAAACTCAAGACACAACTCCATACTCAAATCGTAACCAAACACATACCTCAAAACTCAATTTAAAATTTATTTTCAAAACTTATAACCAAACACATAATTAGAACTCCATATTACTTTCAAAACTCTACACTCAAATTGTAACTAAACACATGATAAAAAAATAAAATATTTAAAAACATATTTATAAAATGAAATAAAATATTTAAAATAAAAATGATATATTTAAAATAAAAAATAATTTTTTTTTCAATTTTTTAATATTTAAAAAAATATAGCACAAAAATGTATGAAATATAGTGTACGTTAAAATAAATAAATAAATATGTAAAATATTTATCCTAAAAAAATAAAATTAAAAAATTTTTAAATATTTTAAAATTTTTTAATTTTTTAAAATATAACTCAAAATACAACTCAAAACTATTTTCAAAACTCATAATCAAACAAAATTTATCTTTTCAAAACTCATAACTCAAAATACGACTCCACACTCAAATCACGATTCTTAAAAATAATTTTAAAAAACAAAATAAAAAAATATTTTTTTGAATTTTTTTTTTAAAAATAGATTTTTGAAAAGAATTTAATTTTGAGTTTTAAAAAGAGTTTTGAATTGTGTGTTTCGTTATGAGTTTTGAAAATATTTTTTGAATTGAGTTTTGAGTAGTTTTGAGTTATGTATTTGATTATAAATTTTTAAAAGAGTTTTAAAAATTATTGATTGAAATTCTGATTCCAAAACACAACCAAAGTCTCTTTAACAAAGTATTTTATTAGGCTTAATACAGTACAAACTGGTCACATTTTTTTTAACACATTCGTTGGGATGTAGGTTGACTTTTTGACTTTTTGATTATTTTAACATGGGGCTAAAAAGTCTCGTTTGTGATAGTTTTTTTTGGCTTTTTTGACTTTTGTGAGAGAAAAAATGAAATGATTATGATTTGAATGTGACATTTTGTCTTATTAAGCTAAAAATTCTTTTTTTTTTATGTGTGATTATTTTAATCAAAAAGTCCTATTTAACTTATGCCAAACGAGGGCTATATCACTAAAATGGTTTCCATGTGGTCATGATTGTTGTGGAATATTTGACGAAGTCAAATCTCGTCTATTTTGACAAATTTTGGCTGAAGATTTGGGAAACTATTGAAAGGAATTTATTTATTTATGAAGGTACAAGTAAATGTGGGAGTCAGAAAAAAAAAAAAAATATATATATATATATATATCAGTTTATTGGGGTTAACCCAAACAAGGCCTACAATGGGTCCAGTCCAAACAAATATCACACCCTCCATCTATATAAAGGGTTGGAATCCCAAAAGAGGAGGCATGTGTTCTCTCCCTACACTACACACCAACACTCTTGATTTCTATAGCTTCATTCTTGCAATCAAGTGACGAACTTTATCATCGGAGTGTCTCCGACTAGCAATCTCGGTTCGGTGGCGCTGACTATGTTCATCTTTGCAGATATATAGGAGCAAAGCTTATCTCTTCATTGGATCTCTACAATCCATGTGAGAGGATTTTCCTGCTCTTACAATTGGCGCCGTCTATGGGAAAGAGCTACAGAATTCAACGAAGAGAAGAATAAATACGACACTCAAGGTGCTCGGACCAGTGAGCTCTAAGGTTAACCAATCTCTTTCTAAAAAAGAAGACCCACAACTGGGTCTTTGACTTCTTTCATTTTGATTATGTTTATTGCTAAAGTTCAAGTATACAGATATATCTATATATATATAGATATATGTACGTCTATATATGTATCTATTTATGCTCACAGATTTGATCAAACCCTTGTTAAATATCAATATTGCTTAGAAATGTTGACAAAACAAGATGAAGTTAGTAGCTCTACAATTGGGTCTTGATTCTCTCTCTCTAGAATTATTCTTGGCAAGTGAATAAAAAAAATATATATATATATGCTGCCAACCGAGGGGCCAAGTATCTCATTCACTGCTTCATTGGTTTAGACCATCGCTAGAATTATAAGATGCCGAATGTACTCCAATTTCTCCAAACCCAAACTCGTATCACATCCCATCCTCGAAATTGGGTTCTGGGAACATAAAATAATCCATATGTGCCGAACTCACCAAATGAAATCGTGAAATAGTCTTGGCAAAGAATAAGCCTTGCCGAGCATGTTAAATTGAAGATCATTCTTCCTATTTCACATCAAGGTTCTTCGGCAAGATCACCCATGTCACTCGGCGATGTTAGCATTTCGCAAGAAGACCCGTTTTCTAGCAAAGGCATTGGCCACCTTGACCAAGCTCAGCGAGGAAAGCTCAAGTTCATCAATGCTAAACCACGCTGAGTAGAATGGAGCACTAACTTTCACTGAGCACGTGTCAAATCCTCATTTCGACCACACCAAGATTCTTCGGCGAGATCACCCATGTCACTCGGCCATGTCATCATCTCACAGGAACTGTTTTCTAGCAATGGCTTTAGCCACCTTGGTCAAGCTCGGCAACGGACCATCGGGCCGCAACATTTTCATTATCAGCAATCACAACCTGTTTACAAAAATCTTTAGTCGCAGCAAGTTTGCTGAGTTACTTACATTGTGCAACGATACCACTAATTACTTCGCAACATTGACAAGCCGAACACACACGGACACAAAAAAAAAAAAAAAAGTCGACCAATCTTATTTTTGGTCAACTTTCAGAGGTCCAATGGCATCCAATCTGAGGCAGAACGACGTATCTGAATAGTGGAATGCACACTAGGCCAAGAGATGAATCCAATGCCGCAAAAATGAGGCCAATTAGACGTAAACGAGGGAGATACAAGGGCTCAAAGTTAGGAGTTTGAATCTAAAAATTATGTATTTCACGACATGTTGCATGAAGGAGATGACATTAGGATTTATTGTGCACTTCTCGGCACAAGGTTCTCCGTTGCATCTTAGCGCGTTCAAGTTAATCGGGTGGTCCGATAACTTCGGGCATGACTACTTCAAGGTTTTCGCCGTGTAGAATCCATTTTTGGAGTCCAATTTTGTGAATTACGAGTATCAGTTTGGGATCAATAAATTGACAAATTGCGGACGTTAAATGATAGAGCAACGGTCAAATCATGTCTGATTAGCATGAAATTTTGACAACAGGTTCTAGGAGCTAGCCCACAATTATCCATCTTCACCGATCATTCATGCCATTTACTGCTACTTGGGGCAGGACCCACAACTTGAATTTCTTTTACGTTCGGCTTCACACCATTTGTCATCTTTTTGAACACCAACAAAAAAAAAATATATATATATATAGCTATTAGCCGGCAACATTATTCTGTACCATTATTAATTCAACATTATTCATCAACATTATTCGACAGTGCATATCTTTATTTAGCAACATTATTCTGCACCATTATTACTTCAACATTATTCATGAACCTTATTCAACTTCGGCAACTTATTTGGCAAAACATTACACCGCAACATTGCTTATTTGGCACATTATTGGCAATATTGCTCGACACTAATATCTTGGCATCTCGGCTTGGCACCTTTTTCACAAGCATCATTTTATACATCTTGCTCGACACAAACATGTTACTCGGCACATCAACATTATTCGGCACATTATTTGGCAATATTGCTCGGCACTACTATCTCGACATAACACTAGCATCTCAGCTTGCCGAAATCCACATTTGAAAATACTAGCGGATTTGTGTCAACTCAAGGAGTCCAAACCCACCAACCTGAGGAGCCAAGAACTAACCAAAGTTTGTCGGTAGTTGCCAAACGGACCAAATTGCGAAAAACTAAAAATTTCAAAATTGACGAAATCAAGTTTTGGCATACTAGTATGAAGTACTCATTAAGTCGAGTCCAACACAACAAAACGCGTCAAAATCGGAGCTAAAACGAAGCCGTACGAGCTAGGCAAAATTTGCCCAGAAATTCACTTATTTTGCTGAAGAAGACGACCACAAGTTGGCAAACAAAAGAAATTATTGTGTACATTGCAGCTAAGTTACATCATGTCATAGCCAAATAATCAAGTTCAAATATATAATGTGCAAAATATATACACAAGGATATGTCATAACAACATGGTTTAGTGTTATTATTTCACCATGAGAGCAAGAGTTCAATTCTCACTAGCAACTTCCTTTTATTTTTTGGCGAGCAATTATCCAGTGCTTCGCGGAGAACCATTCTCAATCGATTTGAGCCATCAGCTCTATTTTGGCCACAATTATGGCATCAGGAGTCTGATTATAGCGATCCAATGGTCGTTTCCAACTATTTGGAGCCCTCTGAACACATCCATACGGTCTAAGTTTGCAAATTCTGAGTCGCATATTGAGATCAATACATCGGCCAATCGAGAACATTAAATGCAAAATCAGTGGTCAAATCCTATCTGATCGGCATGCAATTTCAGTAGCAGGATCTTGGAACGAGGAAATAGTCCTCCGTCTTCCCCGATCATTATTGCGTTACCTGTGTTACCTTGGCCACTAGGACATCTTAGTCAATTTTCTACTTTCCAATTGGGGCATATCAGCCGATCATCATCTCAGCACTCTACTATGCATGCATACTCGGCCAACTTGGTCCATACATTACAATGACATTTACTTGAGTTACAAACTCCCACTCCTTTTCACGCAGCTCCAAGCAAGCGCCAGTTTTGGGGCCAATACATGACACTCGGCAGTTCTTTACATATTTTTGTGCACGTCGTCATTCTTATAATTTTTATAGCTTCCCACTTTTTTGGCTGATATATCTACATTATTTAATCTGTCTTATATGGTTCAGACAATTATTTCTGTGCTCGGCACATAGAAATATCTCTAGCTCGGCACGAAAGTCCATATTTGGACGCAATCTTTACACTCGGCAATATACTACACCCTCGCCCGAGGGTTATATAATATCGCGGCCTACACCCTTGCCCGGGGGTTATATAATACCGCGGCCTATTCCCTCGTCTAGGGGTTATAATACCACGGCCTACACCCTCGTCCGGTGGTCATAATACCGTGGCCTACACTCGACCCTCGCCTGGGGGTCATAATACCGCGGCCTACAGCCCTTGCCCGAGGGTAACAAATACCGTGGCCCATCGTTATGATTTGTTTGGAACTCATGTGATATAATTAATTTCATCCTGATCACCATCCTTTATTTAACCTCTCTATACTATATTCCTTCCTGGGTTTTAGCTCACCCCCCATCCTATGATAGACATACGGACATTTATACATACATTCAAGCATACATGCATTCATGCAGTCATTCATTCATACATTTTATTCATTTATCCAGAGTGTTCTTTATCAAAAAACCTAACAGCTATTTGAACAACATAACTCAGTAAGAAAAACTCTCATTCCTTCTACTGTAGATAGTAAAAGTTTTGGGGCAATTGTGGAAGCCAGAAAAAATAATATATAATATATATATCAGCTTATTGGGGTTAACCCAAACAAGGCCTACAATGGGTCCAACCCAAACAAATATCACACCCCCCCCATCTATATAAAGGGGGGGCATCCTAGAAGATGAGGTATGTGCTCTCTTCCTACACTACATACCAACACTCTTGATTTCTATAGCTTCATTCTTTCAATCAAGTGAGTAACTTTATTATCGGAGTGTCTTCGGCCAACAACCTCGATTGGGTGGCGCCGACTATGTTCATCTTTGCAAATATATAGGGGCAAAGCTCATCTCTTCGTTGGATCTCTACAATCCATGTGAGAGGATTTTCTTGGTCTCACAGTTAAAATGACTTTAATTTAGGAATTTGACACACTTGTAAAGCTTTGAACTAACCTAAATAATCTTATTTGATAATCTATCAAAGAGTGTTCTTGTCTTTAGGGTTTAGTGGCTGGTGTTTCAAATTACTCTCCCTAATTTAGCTCCATTAATAGACACCTTTTAAATTAGCGAGGTGGAAACTTACTTAAAAATTACACTTTTAAAATATCTAATCTATGTTATTTAAATATCTAAAATTATACAAAAACTCTTTATTTTAATTGCATCTATGAATGAAATTTAGAGAACCAATATAAGAGGGACTTAGAGCAACTCCAACCACACTATTTATTTTTCACTAGCTAAAGTATAAAAAAAGTACACTCTTTATTTTACCTAATTAGTTTAGCTATTGTGTGTTCCGACCATACTCTTTATTTTAACTAGTCATTCAAACTAACTTAACCAATTTTCAAATAAAAAATGCTATATATATACTGTATTTTTCATAGAATGCCACATGCGCACCAAATGCTAATATGGTTGTCAATGTGACATTTGCGATATATTTTTAAAAATAATATTTTTAATATTAGTTTTAAAAATATTATAAAAATTAACTTTAATTAATATTTAAATTTTTTTTTTGATAAAATGTATAGTATGTGAATATATACCAACATATGAATTTTGTGGAACCATCTGGAAGGGGAAAAATAAAAGAAAACAATAAAGAATTTTTAAAAAATAACAATACAAGGAAAGTTCTTCAATCATTGTAATTTACCAAATTAAGAACCGAAAGAACACAAATTAACTAATCAAAAACCTTAGAAAGGTCAATGAATAAAATAAGAAAGAAAAAAAAAAACCATAAATAGCAAAGTTAAGAATAAACTTCAAAATAAATAAACTATTTCTAATTCAAATTGTTACAAATCTCCATGTTGATGCCACAAATGCTCAATTAGGTATGCTTGGAGTTTAGAATAAGTTTTTCTATCTCTGATACGATGATGATTTTGAATGAATTCATAAAGTTTGGGTGTGCGCTCGTGCGACACTACTGGAGGGAGACTTTCATCGATTGCATCATAATTACAGTTTATATTTTGTTCATTTTGCTCTTCCTCAAAATCATGTTATGCAATATTATACATGCCTTCATAATAACTTCAAGGGTTTCAATGATAGTTGCAACCAACTCTCTAATGATATTTAACAAGAGAGCAGTACCAATTCACAAGGGGGAAAATAACAGAACTAAATGAAAAACATAATTCATGGATTAGTGTCACTTCATAAATGCAGCAACCAAACATCAACACAGGAAGTGTAGAAAATTCAAGAGACAAAAATTAAAATTAAACCAGAGTGAGCTTTCATGAAAAATTTCAGCAATTTATGACAATTCAGAAAAGAGAAGCATGTTTCTCAGCTATTCAAACTAGTCTGCAAGTAGTATCCCATGACACAATTTAGTTGACCATATATCTCAAAGCTAGCCACAATTCACCAAAATTCATGATGAATGACTGCTAATTCAATGTCTCTTAAAATGTCAAACATAAGTAAGTAAAATGAAAATGTATTCAGGAGCATAAAACTAGTGTTTAACCTTCCAATCATCCACTGTAGATTATTCACAAGCTCTAATCAAAATATTTAAAATCTGGGCAAAGGCCATCAAAATCCCATCACACTGTCCAGTCCATTCATCAAAATATCAACTTGAAGTCATAACACCAACCATATAGATTCCAGTGCATCTAAGAACCCATAAAACAAACAAGTGAGTATCAAACCAAACTTACGCCATTGAGAGTGTTGTTGAACCCTTTCTAGCCTTTGCTTCCACAACTTTTGTGGAAGCAAAGGCTAGAAGAAATATCAAGCTTGTACATTAAAAATTGAGACCTCAAACTTCATAAGACCATCTATGTACTAAGTTAAAAAATAAATATGTTAAAGTATACACAAAAATAAAAATGGCACTCTTGTTAAAATGTTGGCCATGTAACAACTCCATGAAAAACTCCAATGGACTAGCTAAGCTAAAAATAAATCTATACCATTAGTTATTATCTTTTGGCTTTACACCATTAATTTGCTTAATCCTATTATAATAAATTATATATATAATATATATATATATGTATCTTAAAGTGTAACAACAATGTTCCGTATTCAAAGTTGAGAGAGAGAGAGAGCAAAGAAGAAGATTTGTTTGGGTGATAAATGAAGTTTGAACAGATAGAGATCAATGACTCCCAACTGTGCTGCTCTCCACTTACTCAGCTTTCACTGATGCAGCTGGAATTACTGGTACCCTTTTCATCTCTCTCTCTCTAGGCTGTAGGCTACTTCCAAGATATGCTTGGAATCTGATTTGACTCTCAATTTAAAAAAAAATCCATAAATAGTTATGTTTGATCTTCTGAATTCCAAAAATTTCCTTTTGTTTCCTTAATTTCTTTCTATTTTTGGTTTCTTCTTTACCTGTTCATTCGTGTGTTGGTTGAGCCCTTATTCTCTAACAGTTCAATGTGTCGTCCAACCTTCCCTACTAGGGCATTGCTCTCTCTGATTTGAAGGCCAAAAAACTATGCTGAGATTTGCACATGACTGGCTATATTCTCCATGGTTATCAAGGACACATCAAAAACTAACATTGATCATTGAAAGTAAAACACACCAATTAGGACAGGCTCTTCAACTAGAGATAACAATTGTCTAACTATCTATTACACACTCCCCACCAAACTAAACATCATCTATATTGAAGGAAATAGGGTAACACCACCTCAAAATTTCACAGAAATTTTACTCAAAACCCCAAAGAAATTTTACTCAAAACCCAATTAAAACACATAAACGTAACCTGCAAATCAAAGAACTAGATAAAAGGAAAACAAACCCAATTTGATCTTTCCCAAAACCCATCAAATTGGCGTCTTAAGATAATTGAATGTAGAGAAAAAAAATAAGATTTCCACCAATTAAAATCAACAATGTTTTCACATACATGAATCTAAACAACTGTAGCAGCAGCATACAAGATTACCAATCTCAGATCCATACATGTGAAAAACAAAGAAAATAACATGCATATAATAGATGAACAAGAATGGATGGGGGTTCGAAGATGGGTTTGGGAAGGGGCTTTCGCAGAGATGGGAAAAAATGGGGTTCCTAGAAGGGGAACTAAAAATCAAAAGGGAAAAAAGGATTCACAGATAGGGGTTTGCATATATGGGAGGGGAAGAGTTGAAGATAGAGAGAGAGAGAGAGAGAGAGAGAGAGAGAGAGGGTAAACACCCCATTTTGACCTACCTTAAGACTCAGATGTTATCGTTTGTGCACGCGATGATTGCGCAAGTTTGTGCTTGTTTTGAGCACCCGAAGGTCTCGGTTGGGTGCCTTGTCTTTGAGCCTCTTGACCCTTTTGTGTTTTGGCCTTGGTTTTTGGGCCAAACCTTGTTGCCTCTTGCCTTGGGGAGAAGAGGGCCTTGCCGGCCACTTTTGGCATCTGCCGGCCACTTTTCCCTCTTGTAGGCCACTTCAAGTGGCCGACCTGCTAGAAGAAGTGGCCGGCCGGCCACCTTAACTAGCCGGTAGCCACTTTTTCTCCTTTTTAGATATTTTCAGATCTTTTGAGCCAGCTATGGCTCATTGAACTCATCCTCCATACAAGCAAGCCTTTTGGCTTGTTTGCTCTATATAAGGGGAGCTTCCTCCCCCTAATTGAGGGTTCAGAATTTTGAGAGCTAAAATATCCCTCTCTATCTAGAATTCTCCTTCTCTCTTTATATTTGTGCTATATTGTGTTTAGAAGTGTTGTTTCTTCACACATTTGCACACAAACACCTACTCAAACACCTTCACTTTGGAGCTGAGGTCCCTTGGAGCTTGTTTTGAGGTCTTAGACTTGGTTTTGGCTCAGAATTGTTGCTGAAGTTGCTGTCTTGTTGTTGTTCTTCAAGGGTGAGACACTAGCCCTTTTTAAGCTTTGTTTTGATTAAGTGTTATACCACCTTTGCATGCTACTTTGAGGCTGATTTTAGCCTCTTAATAACTCTGAGTTTAAGGCTTTATAATGTTGGTTTGAACCTTGTGGGGTTAGAGGGGGTGGTCCCCCTCTTTTGCTCTTTGGCTTGTTAAGCCTCTTGAGCCAACTCTCTAAGCTTTTGAATCACTCTTTGCTTGGCCTTTTAACCACTGAAAATTAGAGGAATTTTAGTGGTAGAAAGTGGGTTTTGGGACCCAAAATAGGAGAGGGTGATCCCCTCTCCTTGTATTCTTGTTTACTAGTATTGGTTGTCTAATACATGAGCATGTGTTTCTCCCTTTTAAAGCTTAGTCCAAGCAAGTTTTTTGTGACTTTTTGGACCTGCCATAACTCTGTTTTTGGTTGGTTTGGTCATTGGTTTCTTGCATCTTACACTTGTAGTGCAATCCTACTTATTGGCCTAACATGCTTCATGCTTCATGCCTCTCATCCTAGCATGTGTATGCTCCACTCGAGCATGTTTCTGGCTTTGATTTAGTATGCTTTAGGACTATTTTGAATGGTTTTGGCCATGTGGTTCATGCTTTGTATAGCTATGGTATAGTTGGCCTTGCTAGTCTTGTGTTTTGAAGCCCCTAACATGCCTTATTTGTGATGTTTGCATGATATGGCATCATTTGGCATGTAAATTCAGAGCATATATCATTGTCTCACTCTCACATATATCACTCTTTCATTGTGTTTGAGAGTTGAGTCTTCATGCCTTGTTTGCGGGCCATCAAATGAGCATGCTTTCCTTGTGTTCTATGCCTTGATTTCAGCATATTTAGGCTATTGTTTTGGCATGATATAGCTCTTTTTGGGCTGGTTTGGTTGTTTGTGCATTGTATTGCATGCCTCTTGTGTAAAAGCCCTTGAATAGCTTTGAGTTCAAAGTCCTAGCATGCTTTGCTTGAGTTATTTGCATGCTTTAAACTCATTTCTCACATGATTTTAGTGTATATGGTGTAGTCATACTCTCACATGTTCGACTCTTTCATAGCTTTTGAGAGTCGCGCCTTATGCCTTGCTTATGAGCCACTACGTATGCTTGCTTGTCTAAGCTTTTGGGCTACCATTTCAGCATGTTTTAGCCTTTGTCATGGCATGATATAGCTCTGTTTTGGGCTGGTTTGGTTGTTTGTGCATTGTATTGCATAGCCCTAGTGTTGTGTACTTCGCTAGCTTTGTGCTTTAGGCCTTCTAGCATGCCTTATTTGTGATGTTTATGTGATATGGCATCATTTAACACATAATTTCAGAGCACATAGCCTTGTCATACTCTCATGAATATCACTCTTTAATTGTGTTTACGAGTTGTGCTTCATGCCTTGTTGATGAGCCAATGCATGCACATCATTTTTCTTGTCTTCCATGCTATCATTTTAGAGCATTTTGGCCAATGTTTTGGCATCCATAAGGTCTGTCCATAGCTAGTTTTACCATTCGAGATTGATAGTGCGTGCCTTATGTGTAATACACTTCACTAGCTTTAGTGCTCTTGGCCCTTAACATGTCTTGCATGCATTGCTTACATGATAGAGTCGTGTGCACGCCACTTTAGCATTGAAAGATGAGCATGTTGTTTGCATTGCATTGTGTTTGGTCGGACGTTAATCCAAACACAAGGAATGTGGCACGTTTCATACTCAAGTGATGAAACGTGTTGCGTTTCTTGGTCGCCAACCCTCTTGATCATGCATGATAGAGGTGGAGGCTCTTATGTGTGTTGTTTGTGCATTCACTAACATTGTGCGAGTTTGACTCTTTGGCCATCATGCATTGAGATGCGTGATTGGTGGCTTGAGAGTCGAGTACTATGCTCCTTTGAGCTTGAGAAATGATAAGGAGAGTAGTTGCACACACATTTCCTTGTAAATGTAGTGTTGTGCCTTTGTTGATCTCTGTTGCAGCAAAGTTGAGATTCTAGAAAAGGAAGTGGCCGGCCGGCCACTTGCACTAGCCTGCCGACCACTTGAAATGGCCGGCCGGCTAGTTGAGGTAGCCTGCCGACCAGTTGAAGTGGCCAGCCGGCCACTTGTAGCAAACTTTTCGAAAATGCTCCTGTTTTGGGGCAGATGCAACCTGGAAGTGTGTTCGATGCTCTGAGGTCACCGTGAGTGCAAACAGAGACAACTCATGGCAACGCAGTGCATTTCTGGGCGAAGCAAACCGAGCATGCATTTCTCCCTCACCCTCGAGGCCATTTAACTGCTTTACTTAGTTAGTTAATTTGTCGGTTTTGTAATTAATTAGTTGATGTGTTTAGCTAATTTAATTCATTATTGTAATTTTCTAATTAGCTTAGCATAGCTAGTTTTCAATTCGGTTTGTAACTAATTAGCTTAGATTAGCTAGTTATTCAATAGTGTTGTAATTAATTAGCTTAGCATAGTTAATTAATTGGCTTGTAATAAGTAGCTTAGCTTAGCTCTTATTTATTCGGACCCTTCGTCGAGAGGGCCAATGTTGTAATAAGGGTGCGTGCGTGCGTGCATGCGTGTCTTCCAACCCCATTTCTTTCTCCTTTTTACTTATCAGCTTTTGATGGTTAGATTAGGGCATATTTCATTTAGCATACCTTATGCTATGCATGCGTGCATCATTCATTTGTCTTGTATGCACTGGGCTCGGCGCATCATTCAAACTGCATTGTATTTCAATATCTATTTGAATACATGTATCAAATGTTGCATTCATATGCCATCTTAGATAGCCGAGCCTATTTAGTTGCATTATTGTATGTGTTGCATTAGGCATTGTTAACATAGTTAGGATCATGCATTGTTTTCTAACTAGCTTTTGTTTTGGCTTGGAGTACACTGTAAGTGTTTACACTTTAGCATCCTTGCATGAGTGTGAGTGTTGCCATGAGGCTATTTGCTTAATTGCTATAACTGCATAAATGCTTATGGATGAAGGCTTTATTGCTTGAATTGGGACAATTCATCAAATGTGCGTTTCAAGCCCACTTTGCGGAGTGGCAAATCATCAGGTTTTAAGCCCACCTTGTTTGGTGGCAAATCCGCGCTTTAACCATTTTCAAAAACAAATATTGAATTGTTTTGTTCCAATTTAGGCGAAATAGTCTATACTTGTGTGTTGTGCACATCACGTAGTAAGCTAGCTAATGACCGGAATAAGAACACATGTGTTTTCAAAACAACATATCATGTTAGTAGAGGCCGATCCTTTGATCGGGCGAGCGGGGGTGCTCATTTCAGGACCCTCCCCTCTCGTACCCAAGTTCCCGAGCCGAGGTAACTTTGGTGATGACGGACACGTGGCCTTAGGCACGAGTCAGGGTTTCCTAAATTTCCCAAAGACAAAATATTTAGGGGGCGACTCTGAAATCTGGAAAAGCAGTTCATGTTTGGCGCTTTTTAATTAAAATCGATTTTCCAAAATGATTTGTCGGATTTGGACTCTTTGGTGATTTATCAATCTTACATTGCACTTTGTGAGATTAGATTCAGAATCGTGACAGGAGTCCGAACTGTAGTAGCATGAACCCAATCCGCGCCCTCTCCGAAAAAGGGGACGCGCGAAGCGAGTTCGGGCGGTCTACAGAGAGAGACAGGGTTTATGAGTTGCATAGAAGGGGAAGACAAAGAGATAGAAGGATCCATACCTTAAGGAAGAGGTCAGATGGAGGGAGTTGCAGACGACGCTGAAGGAGAAGATCGATTTCGCGTTGAAGCAAAGGATCGATTTCGCGTGAGAGACGTCACTGTAGAGTTTGGAGAGCCTTCAAGCACTCTCCAATTGTAGCCAGCGGAGAAGGTATGAGGAAAAATAGCAAGCCCTTTAGCCAGCCCATTGGAATGAGAATATTAGGATAATATTAGCTAAAATACCTAACAGGATCAATATGCCTCTTCCCTTGGAGTTGCTCTTATGTGTAGGTCTTGTTCAATAGGTTTTATGATAATTAATGATATTTTTCATTAAATACTATTAAAAATGTCATTAATTATAAATCTTTAAAGACAATTTAAAAATTGTCATAAAAAATGTCATTAATTATAAATTTTAATGACAGTTTAAAAAAATCATCACAAAATAGTCACTAATTTACAACTTTTAGCGACAGTTTAAAAAGTTTGTCAAAGAAAAACGTCACTAATTTACAACTTTCAGCGACACTTTAAAAAGTTTGTCAACGTCACTAATTGTCAATTTTTAGCGACAAATGTAAAAATTCATTACAAAAAAATTATTTTTATTTACGATTTATTGAAACTTATTTTTAATAGGACTTAATTAGAATTAAATCTAACTATTATATTAGTATCTATTGATAATTTACCTAAAATATAATTGATTATTTTTTTAATAACTGATTGTCTAATTGGTGTTATAGGCCTTGAAATTTCGAGGCTCGTATGCCTCGAATCAGTTTTTTTTTTTGAAGGATGATTAAGTGTAGGGGTGTGTTAAAAAATTAGTAATCCTGCACCAACTCAGCCTGTGTGGTTTGATCAGGTGAGTCAGTTAGATTAGACTGGTTTGGTGATAAAACTGACTAATCAGTTAGGTTGTGGTTAAAATTTATTAATTCCATACAGTTTTGTACGAGTGCCGACTATATTTTTTTTCAAATCAGGAAGACTTGGAGGAAATTTGAAATGGCTTTGATTTCAATTTTCTCCAAGTCTTTTTGATTAAAATAAAAATATAGTATGGACTTGTATAAAACTATATAGAATTAATAAATTTTAACTAACAGTCTAACTGATCAGTCGATTTTATTACCCTATCAAACCACACATGCCTTAATGCGAAAATCTAATTTTTTAGCAACACTACATATAACAACAGTAAAAAAAAAAAAAAAAAAAAAAAAAAAAAACAACAAAAAAATAATAATAATTTCGAAGCATTCCTTCGAAATTTTGAGACCTCAATCATTTTTCTTTACGTAATGCAGTGAAGTGGGGCCCACTGTACTTTTCAATTATTATTTATTTTATTTATTGTTTATATATATATATATATAAATATATTTCTTAATACACATTTTAACACATCTATTACACAACTATTCACTCTTTAAAATTAACAAACACATACATTTTTAGACCTCACTTGTATTACTTTTTGTTATATAACACACAATTTTTTAGCTACTCCATTATGGATGCTCTTAGGAGGAAGCTGCACAAAAACAACAATGCTAGAAAGAGAGAGGAAATAGATGAGAAGGAAAGAAAGCTTAAGGCCTGGTTAAAAGTTAAAAAGTTACTCAAAAAGTTAAAAGTAATCACTATTCACCAAAAAAAAATAAAAAAAAACTGTTTTACACTTAATTATTACAACTGGTGCCTGTCTCCCCATAGACTTTGCTGACTTTTTTGAAAAAAATTGCACAAGCGAAGTACACAAACAACAAGATGTTGTTCGGCCCGTGGGGGCGCATCACGGGTCCCATTTTCATAATCTGAACCGTTCAATGTGTAGAACTCGTCGAGTACTATATGCTTATAAAAAATCACATTGATCGGATATCGCTAACTATATGATCAAATCAGTTTTGTATAAAAAATGGATGGTGTTATAGTTAACGGTTGAAAAAAAAACTAATACGATCAGATAGTTATCGATATCCGATCAATGTGATTTTTTACAAGCATATAGTACTCGACTAGTTCTACACATTGAACGGTTCCGATTAGAAAAACCGGACCCGTGGTGGGCCCCCACGGGCCGAACAACACCATCCAAATCAAGCCCGAAAAGGAGGCAACCATTTCCTATCTCCTACTCAGCCCACTACTCTGCCCAGACTGTACGGGCTGTACTGTTTACTTTATTAAAACTTCTCCTATACACTTATTTATACAATTTTTAATACACATTTTTTCGTAAAAAGTCAAAAAGTTAACCCAAACATCTGTATTTTTTTCCTTAACTTTTTTGTCCAAAAAGACAAAAAATGTACTTATTTAGAACATCCCAAACAACCCTTAAATTTGGTTAGGATGAAAATGTGAGGGAGGGAAGGAAATGATTTTTTAAAAAAGTTTATTTAGTATGAAAATAGTGAAAATTATAAATAAATAAATAAATAAATAAATAAATAAAAGAGCTTAATTTTTCTATACAATTCATGATAGTATATGGTAATTAAGCTTTTAGTTACTTGTAAAAAACACTTGAAAGTTTAAATTTAATAAAAGTAATTACTTATAAACATTAAATTTTTTTTTTTCTTGTGGTGTTAATTTCTGACCACACAACCAAACAGATCTCTTTGCCAATTGGAGAACATATGGCAGAATAGATCAAGCCAAACATTTACACACAAAAAGATAAGAAATACCATGGTGGCTCGTCCACCCGGGGCATTTCGACGGTTAAGTCAACAAACTTATCTCTCAAAGATATAGGCACAAGTAAAACAATTATCAGTTAAAAAGTATCTTAGACCCACGAAGGTGCCTTATTTTTATAGCCAACAGTGCCCATCTCCCCTATAAATGTTATGTCATAGGACTCTATCCTTTACAAGGATATCATTTATCCAAGATGCGTTTTATTTAGATTAGGATCAACTCTCTTAAGAGTCCAACCTTACCCAAACAAACAGTCTAATATCATGTACGACTCTTGTCCTCTATCCAAATATCTCAGATTCCGATATAATTTCACCTTTTAAGTTTGATTTTTCCCACTTTGGCCCTTCATGTTTGCAATCATTCCCACTTAGTGTTTTAAGTTTGATTTTTCCCACTTTGACCTTTCATGTTTGCAATTTTTTCCACTTTGGTCTTTCATGTTTGCAATCATTCCCATTTTTACTTTTAGACTAACTTCCATCAAAAAAATTAACAAAATCTGCCACATCACCAACACATCAGCTCTCCATGGTGTATAAAATTTAGTAAAGATGCAAAAAATGAAAAATAGAAAACAAAAAAAAATTAAATATCTTTTTTAGTCTTTAGTGAACTTTTTTTCAAATTTGTTCATAAACATTATTACATTATAGATGCATCTAGATTAGATACACCTAAAAAAATAAAAACAAATTTAACTAAAAAAATAAAAAAAGTTTACTAAAAATGAAAAAATAAAAATATACTGACTCAGACACTTGTATTGACAATTCTGAAATGAGAAGTTTACTATCATTTTTTTCTTTTCGTTTTTAGTGAACTTTTTTCTTTTTTTTTTAGATAAATTTAATGTTTACGAATAAATTTGAAAAAAAGTTCACTAAAGGCTAAAAAAAATTCCAATTTTTTTGTTTTCTATTTTTCATTTTTTGCATCTTCAGTGAATTTTTTACATCACACGTGGAGCTGATGTGTTGGTGATGTGGTAGATTCTATTAGTGTTTTGGATGGAAGTTAGTCAAGGAATAAAGTAGGAAGGATTGCAAACTTGAAGGGGCAAAGTGGGAATGATTGCAAATATGAAGGACCAAAGTGGGAAAATCAAACTTAAAAGGCCAAAGTGGGAAGGATTGCAGGCATGAAGGGCCAAAGCGGGAAGCATTGCAAACATGAAGGGCAAGTGGAAAAAATCAAACTTAAAGAGCCAAAGTGGGAAGGATTGCAAACATGAAAAGCCAAAGTGAAAAAAATCAAACTTAAAGGGCCAAAGTGAGAAGGATTGCAAACATGAATAGCCAAAGTGAGAAGCATTGCAAACATGAAGGGCCAAAGTGAGAAAAATCAAACTTAAAAGGCCAAAGTGGGAAATAGATGAAACTTTAGGGGGGGGGGGGGCAAAGTTCAATTTACCTTTTAATTTTTATTTGGTAGTTCATGAGAAATAATAAGTAATTTCAATTTCTTTCCAATTTCATTGAAGCACAAGCATAGTATTAAAAAAATAAATGGTGGGGACGTACACAAATTTCACATAGAATGAAGTACTTTTCATTATTGTTGTCGATTGTGGTCAATTATGACAACTGAACTTTTCAAGGAAAATTAAGGAACTTTTCATTTCATTTCATTTCATTTCATTAGATTGAATGAAGATGTCCACTATTACACATACACTACAACATGAAGAGGGAGATAATATAAATATATATATATATATTAGACCAAGTAGTTATAGAGAAGATAAAAGAAGCATGGCTTTGATAATAAACCACATAACCTCCTCCTCATTCACTCTCCTCTTCCTACTGATGCTGCTATGGCTGACAAACACATCGGCTTATCATTATACCCAGGATGGTTGTCCAATATATTGCGGAGATGTTAGAATTCCATTTCTTTCGGAATCGGTGTGAATTGTTACTTAAAAAATGGTACTCCATAGAGTGCAGGAACTCAAGTAGCAACTCTTACTACTACATAGAAGGCACACCTCACTTAACAAGCATCGGTCTTGAGGTGCTGGATATTTCATTAAGGGGTAGCTATGTTCTAGTCAACCATCCAGTAATATCTCCCAATTGTCTCGTAATTAACAATGGTAGTAGCAGCGTGAACTTGACAAATAGCCCTTTTTAATTCTCAGCATACTACAATTTATTTGTCACCGTGGGTGTAGGCTACGACAACCAGGAGGCCATGATGTTGACCAATCTGCTGGACAACAATAAGAAGATGCCAATTACCAAGTGCACACTTATTTGCAATTCTTCAACTAATAATATTAGCTCCTGCACTTCCCCATTCTCTGTGCAGTCTCTGCAGGGCTACAAGGTAAATTTGGCAAGCATAGGAAACAACAACAATCAGAGTGGAGGTGTAGGTGTTGTGCAAACATCATGTACATATGGGTTCCTGGCAGAAGAAACTACAGATATGATGTCTACTTTAAATTGGTTCTTTATTGGTGTCCAAAACAAGACTACTACTCATGTCCCTATTCTTCTCGATTGGATTTTCCCAGCATGGAACACACCGAACACACCTATACCTACCAATGATAAATATAGGTCCTGTCTTTCTTCATCGAATGCTTTTTCTTCATCGAACGGGAGGTGCGAATTTGTTGAAAGCAAGACATGCTACTGCAAGTTTTCCTCCAGGGGAAATCCTTACCTTCTTGATGGATGTAAAGGTACATATATGCTCAATCCATCTATCTATAATGTATTATTAACCTTTATATATATACACTTCATTCATCTTTAATGTCTTTTTTTTTTTCTTTGGTAAGTAAGTCATAAGTTTTATACCAAAAATAGATATTACAGTGAGATTCATTACACCTTTAAAGGCAACACACCCTTTGAGGAGGGAAACCACATGCCTAGCTTCTACATTAAAATCTAACAATAACATACAAGGAGAAAAGCTAGGCCAAGCAACAATCAACGAACATGCCTAAGATTTCATAAGAGTCTTACGACTTGATTTCTTAGACTTGATAGAGGCTAACTTCTTGAGCAAGTTTAAGATTAGCAATTCTTTCAAGGAGCTTTTTCTTGTTTTCCACTTTTGAAGATGGGTTTGTCCATGAAACAACGAATGTTCCATCCGAAAGGGAATGAGGAGCTCTTTTAGAACGTGAAGATTGTATAGGGGCTAACACATTTATATTACCCACATCCCTGACAATTTTTTTCTCTTTCTTTGAAACCTCTTCATTCGGAATGTCTTTTGAGGGGTTACTCACTTTCAACCGCACAAAAAGAAACCTCCTCATTGGCTACACAAGTATTGAGAATATCAAATGCATTCGACGAAGATGGAGGAGGTGTAGGAACAAAGTTACCCATAGGAGCATCAACGACGTCCTTGCCTTTTTTCTTTTTCACTTCAACGCATTCATTTGGCTGCCTTCTTCTTCTTCGTCTCGACCACTTCTTTCGCCTTTCACTCTTGTTTGAGTTTACTAGGAGCCTGAGTTATTGGTTTACTTGGACACAAACTTGTAGCATGACCAAATATTTTGCATTCTCCACACACTTGGGGTTTCCAAGGAACTTTTACTTTGATTTCGAATGGTTTTCCATATCCTAAGTTTACAATAAAGGAGGGTGGAATCTCTATGGTAGTTTTTATCTCAATACAAATTCTAACAAATGTTAACCGGCTATGATTTTGAGTAAATTCATCAAGGTACAATGGATTACTGATAAAACTTACTATGTAACTTAATCCCTTCTCAGTCCAAAGTTCAAGCGGCACAGTGAAAAATTTTACCCATATCAGTACACTTAAGAAGACATTTTTAGTAAGGGTTATACCGGGGTGCCATTTCTTAATAACAATCAATTTGCTCCCAATATAATAAAGCCCCTCATCAAGAATGGACTTTAAAGCTTCTTCATATTTCATCTTGAATACAAAGTAGCCATTATCTAAGGTTACAACGCCTTCAAGATTTTCCTTCCACAACTTTTAAGCCCAAGTCTTCACTTGGAAGAAAGACAATTTTCTATCAATAAAATAACCCACAAGAGCATGTTCCCATTGCTTAAACCCAATTTTAGAGATTTCAAATGGGATTTGAAGTTGATCGTTCTCATAACCCACTGAGTATCTCTTGAGGCTTTTAACTATTTTTTTCTTAACAATCTCATATTTAAATAAACCACTCCAGGGCGTAGAGATAACACTAATATTATGGGAAGAAGACTTACTCAACCCATTGGAACTATAGCTTTGGACCATTTCTGCTTCAATCTTTAATGTTCATGGTTCACTATAGTGACAAATTAACCTAACTCAATTCAAAAACTTTATACTTTTTGCAATCAAAGGGTTTGGTTTGGTTTGGATCTCTTTTGAGTGGAGCCAACCAACCTAAGTGCAACATTAAGTAGAATTAGGATTCTTAGGACATGTTTAATTAGTAGAATTATAGTATAGGATTGAAATTGTTAGTATATAGACTCACAATCCCATGTTTAATTACAAATTTTATTAAACGGATTACATATAACCAACGACAATAAAAAAAAAAAATTACTTTGTTTGGTTTGGGTTTTCAGGATTTACTTTTCAGAAAATTGAAATGTTTTGTTTTCCATATTTTTTTGTTTTCACTGAATTTTTTGAATATTTTAAGAAATTTTTTATTTTTTAGATATATCTAACATAAATACACTTCAAAAGTATAATATTTGTGAAAAACAATCTTTAAAAAATTCACTAAATAGAAAAAATACTAAAATTCAATACATTTTCATATTCTTGTATACTTATTGATTTTTTAAATAATTTTTTACAAATATTTTACTACTTAGATACATCTAAGTAAAGTGCATCTAAAAAAGTAAAAAAATTATTTAAAATTTTAAAAATATTCATTAAAAATAAAAAAAAAAAACGAAAAATTCTATTTCCAAAAATAACCAAACATGGGTGTTTGGCAAAGGCTATTTTTTTGGCTTTTTAGGCTAAAATTCACAAAAAGACAATAAACTAAAATAGTCAATAAGACAAAACGTGTAACAACCCTCACTTTGACTTAGTGATACTTGCATGCATTCATGTATGATCTTGCCTTGTTATGTTGTTTTATAAGTCTTGTTTTGTTTGAGTGAATTGCTTGCTCGACTTTGTTCCTTGCTTGGCGTGTAGCCGAGGTCGTCTTGAGCTAAGTTCACTTTTGAACCTTTGTACTTAGAATTTATTTTGGAACCACTTGGTAGACCTCCGTCTTCACCCCGGGCATGTTTGCCGAGATGTCACTGTCTGGGCCGAGGTTCGGAACCAAGGCCGAGGATTGTATCATCTAGGCCGAGATGTTTTGCACTTGTGACCTTTGTCCTTGGGAAGGTATGGCCTAGACCGAGGTGTGGCACACCCAGGCCAAGGTGTAGCACAGCTTAGTCAAGTGTCGTCCTCCCTAGCCGATGTCTTGTTACCCTGTCGCCGAAGCTTTGTCTTTAGCCGATGTCTTTGCTTGCCGATGTGTCTTGCCGGTTAGCTTGTTGAGTACACTTTGTCAAAGACTTGTCTTGTCAATCAGTCACCTTTTAAGCTGAACCAACCCGGTAGTGCCACGTGTCCGAGCTGTGTGTTAATACAGCCGGCAGACTTAGAGACAAATCATTTTGTCTCAAATCCTTGTTTTTTAGAGAGAGAAGCTCTAGAGGAAGAAGGAAGAGTTTTAGAGAGAGAAGTAGAGTTCCGAGCTTGATCTTTGAAGATCGAACCGTTGGATTTGAGTTTTGAGGTGAGATTCTTGCTCTACTCTAGTTAATCTTATTGGCTGTCAAGTTGCATTGCATGATTGAATCTATTTTGTATGCCATGCATTAATTTGAAGTTGGTTCTTGAAAGGAAAATGGTGTTCTTGAGTTTTTGAAGAAAAGCCTCGCTTTGTTCCGAAGAGTTTGGAACTAGAAACCATGTTTTGTGTTTGTTCTTACTGAACTTTCTTGAAAGGGGTACCCAGGTCCATGTTTTGAACTCATGACACGAAATCTCAGTTTTTGGAATAAAATGAGTTATGTTTCAGCATGCATGTTCTTGATGTTCTTGATAATCTTGTTCTTTATGTTCTTCAAAGGGAAACCCAGTTTTTCCTGACTTTGCTTTTGAATGTGGCCTTCGGACCACACCTCGGCAAGACCTGGACAGTACCCAGTGTATTTTCATGAGACGAGAAAATTAGTGTTTAAACCCCAGCTTGTTTTGCTTGGTTTTGATTCGGATCTGGCAAGAATGCCGAGATCACTTGCATGCATGTAAAGCTTGTTTTGAGAATGTATTTGCCATGTGATTGTAGGACTTTGATCTTTGCCTTGAGCCTACATCTGAGAAGAGCTAGGTGAGTGGTATTTCTAATAAAGCTATGTTATACCGTTTTGATAAATCTCGTTTTGCTTTGTTTTGATGGAAGTGTTTGCTAAGCATGAATGGTTAGCTCTATTTTGACGTATCAAGTATAAGCTTTGTTTTGATGTCATCTTTGAAAAGTCCCTTGTGCTGGAGGACTCTAAACTTTCGCAGTACTAAGTATGAAAGTCCCTTGTACTGGAGGACTCTAAACTTTCGCAGTACTAAGTATGAAAGTCCCTTGTACTGGAGGACTCTAAACTTTCGCAGTACCAAGTATAAAAGGATACGGTCCTTTCTTGGAAAGATACAGTGTTAAATCGGGCTACGGGCCTAAGTAACACAAGACCATCGTGTTAAAAAGAGCCACGGGCTTAAGTAACACAAGTCCCTTGTGCTGGAGGACTATAAACTTTCGCAGTACCTCGGACTAAGCGATTACGGATCGCACAGTCCTTGTCTCGCCACTGACGGTTTACCGCGTGGACTTGTTTGTTCGGAAAGTTGGATTTGTGTTTTGCCGATGCCAGTAAGCATCCCTTGAGACTTGTAAGATTTGATAGATGAATACGGTTCATCTCTTGATTTGATGAAGTTGTGATGTGTTTTGCTTTGAAAGAATCTCGGCTAATATTCGTATGGTTTTGACATGTTTGTTTTGAAAGGGCTTCGGCTATATTCATGCAAAACCTTTATTATTTGTACCATTCACTGAGTATCCAAGCTCACCCTCTCTATATATATGTAGGTGACGAGCAGGACGGCGGCGACGCCTAGATGTGTTTTGCAAAGCTTGTTTTGGATTCTTGTCATGTCGGGTTGACACGTGTTTACGTCGGCTTTGTTTTGTATTCATGTCGGCTACGTTGTAATTACGTCGGCCAATCTTGAAAATCATGCTTCTTGACTTGTATTTTGTATATGTCGGCTCGAGAAGCCTTTTGATCAAGATGTAACTTGTATTTTGTTATCTCGGACTAGTTGTAAAGCTATATCTCGCATGTCATTCCATTTGATTTATGCACGGCTCTTATGGACCACTTGTATTTTGATTTATTGCTTCCGCATTTGTGAGCCCCATATGTATGTTATACTCTGATTGTGTGTGAACCTTGTAAGTTGGCCTTCGGTAATCACGGGTTACTGGCCATCACGGCACCATCCTACTAGGGGCGGGCTTGGGGTCGTGACAGAATGGTATCAGAGCACAAGTTTCCTTAGTATACGTTATTCACACACTTGAGTCCTAAAGAGCATAGGATTTCCCTTAGAAGGATGTTAAGATCGCATCATATTGCTTGCTATTTGAACAATGTGCGCATCAACTCGGTATGCTTGTTTGTTACTTGCCTACGTGGTTATTTGCTTACTTTGTTTAAAAGTCACACTTTGCATACTCATAGCATCATGAGGAGAGGTAGACCTCCAATTGGCAGAAATCAGCTTGAAGACAGGATGGACAGACTGGAAAGGGTAGTTGAAGGTTTGGCCCGCGAGTTGAGGCAAACAAGGCAGCAGTATGCTAGTGCTACATCGACTCAGGCCGAGCAGACCAACGGCCGAAATGTAGTTCTGCCTCCACCTCCCCCAATACCGCAAGTTCCACCGCAGCCAGCCTTATATGGGGATGGCACGATAGCCTTGATTAGAGAGTTCAAGAAGATGAAGCCACCGAGGTTCTCTGGGGGTATAGAGCCGATGAAAGCCGAAGCGTGGGTTCTAGAAATGGAAAAATTGTTCGAGATCTTCCCCAGTACCGACGCTCAGAAAGTGGCACTGGCAACATTCACGCTAGATGACGATGCCCGCAGATGGTGGATGATGATTCGAGAAAGCAATCCGGACTTGACCTGGACCCGATTCTTGGAGTTGTTCTACAACAAACATTTTCCCCTCAGTGTACGAAACCGTAAGGCTACTGAATTTCAGATCTTAACGCAAGGCAGCAGGACAGTGGCGGAATACGACCGCGCTTTTACGGAGTTGGCGAGGTATGCACCTCACATGGTCAATGACGAGTACATGAAGGCTAGGAAGTTTGAGAGTGGGCTCAGTGGACCGATACAAGACCGGGTTAACTTGCACAACATGCCAACTTACGCCGGAGTATTGGACAAAGCCATCTTGGCTGAAGCTAACTTGAACAGATACCAGAGTTCAGGAGAAAACCAGAGGAAAAGGCAGAATTTTGACAGTCGCCGAACACAGTATACGACCAAGAAGAAAGCGAATGTTAGCAGCCCAGCCTACCCGAGACAGGAAAGTGGCGCGAAGCCGACGTGCTCGAGTTGTGGGAAGTCACATTTCGGGGTTTGTCGTCGGGCGTCTGGAGCTTGTTATGAATGTGGTGAAATGGGACACTATGTGAGAGATTGTCCTAAAGCAAAGACTGTTAACGACAAGAAGGATGAGGGTACCTCGGGTTCCGTTCAGAAGAGTAATGCTGGGAAAGGACAAATGAGGCAGGGCAGAGTTTTTGCACTGGTACCAGGAGATACTCAGAATGCTGAGACAGTAGTGTCAGGTATACTTCCAATCTGCTCTCATGATGCATATGTATTGATTGATTCGGGCTCTACGCATTCATTCGTATCTGCTAAATTTGCGAGAAGATTAATAGAGAACTAGAACCCCTGACTATGTATTATCTGTGTCTACTCCATCTGGGAGATCTATGATTGTTACATCCATTTATAGAGCATGCATTGTTGAGATTGAGAATGTTGAACTGTTAGTAGATTTGATGCCTTTAGACATGACTCATTTCGATGTCATACTGGGAATGGATTGGTTAGTCGCGAATCATGCATCTATTAATTGTGTTTCGAAGAGTGTCACACTGAAACCCCCAAACATAGCCGAGGTTACATTTCGGGGTAGAGGGGTAGTGCCCCCACCTTATTTGATCTCGTCCGTTAGGGCCTATAAGTTAATTCGGAAAGGATGTCAAGGTTTCTTGTGTAGCATACTGAATGATCAGAATGAAAATACTAGTCTAGCCGACATTCCAGTCGTCAGTGAGTTCGTCGACGTTTTTCCAAACGATTTGCCTGGCCACTTAATTGATAGGGGAATAGAGTTTACTGTTGATATCATATCGGGAAACACAGCGATCCTCCAAAACACCCTATAGAATGGCCCAGCTGAACTTTGGGAACTGAAATTGCAACTACAAGAATTGTTGGATAAGGGGTTTATTAGGCCGAGCACTTCACCATGGGGAGCACCCGTTTTATTTGTTAAGAAAAAGGATGGCACACTCCGTCTTTGCATTGATACAGAGAACTTAATAAGGTCACCATTAAAACAAGTACCCATTACCTAGGATAGATGATTTGTTGATCAGTTACAAGGAGCACGAGTCTTTTCCAAATTGACTCAGGTCGGGTTACCATCAGCTTAAGGTTAAAGCCGAGGATGTTGAGAAGACCGCTTTCCGGACAAGATATGGCCACTATGAATTTTAGTGATGCCTTTTGGAGTGACCAATGCCCCTGCTGCATTCATGGATTTAATGAACAGAGTCTTCAAGCCATATTAGACGAATTTGTAGTTGTCTTCATCGATGATATATTGATCTATTCCAAGAGTAAAGCTGAACATGAGAATCATTTGAGACTTGCCTTACAGATTTTGAGAGACCGGAAATTGTATGCTAAGTTTAACAAGTGTGAGTTTTGGCTTTCCTACTATCTCTTTTGGGTCATGTGATTAATGAAGAGGGTATTTCAGTTGATCCTAGTAAAATTGAAGCTGTTGTGAATTGGCCGAGGCCGACTAATGTGTCCGAGGTTCGGAGTTTTCTGGGTTTGGCAGGTTATTACAGGAAGTTTGTGAAGGATTTCTCCAGGATTGCAATTCCGTTGACGCAATTGACCAAGAAGGGAGCACGTTGAATGGACTGAAGATCGGGAGTCAGCCTTCCAGGAATGAAGACGAGGTTAGTCACAGCACCAGTACTTGTACTTCCATCAGGTAATGAAGAGTTTCATATCTATAGTGATGCATCGCATAAGGGTTTGGGTTGTGTATTGATGCAAAGGGAAAGTCATAGCGTATGCATCTCGTCAGTTGAAGCCACATGAAAAGAACTATCCTACCCATGATTTAGAACTAGCAGCCGTAGTATTTGCTTTGAAGATTTGGCGTCACTACTTGTATGGAGCTTCTTGTCAGGTTTTTACAGATCATAAGAGTTTAAAATACCTATTCACTCAGAAGAATTGAATGAGGCAGAGAAGATGGCTCGAGTTGTTGAAGGACTACGACATGCAAATCAATATCACCCCGGTAAAGCTAACACCGTGGCCGACGCTTTGAGCAGAAAGGTAACTGGAAGTTTGGCATGTCTAACCGTGATTTCAGCAGAACCGACTATTGTTGAGGAAGTAAAGGCAAGACAGATGGAGGATGAATTCTTCAAGAAGGTAGCCGACGAGATATTACGAAGCCGAGACCAGGGTACACCATTGAAAACCAAGTGCTCAAGTTCGAAGGAAGGTTATGTGTGGCCGACATCCCAGAGTTGAAGAAGGAAAATTTTGCAGGAAGCTCATGTTCTAAGTTTGCCATTCATCCAGGGAACACTAAATGTATCAAGACGTGAAGCAGACATTTTGGTGGCCGAATATGAAAGAGAGATAGCAGAGTTCGTGTCCAGTGTTTGCATTGTCAACAAGTGAAAGCAGAACATCAAAGGCCAGCAGGACTTCTTCAACCTTTGCCGATTCCGAGTGGAAATGGGAACACATCTCCATGGATTTTGTGATTGGTTTGCCGAAGACACAGAAAGGTATGGATTCGATTTGGGTTGTTGTAGACAGATTAACTAAGTCAGCACACTTTTTGCCTGTTAAGACTACCTTCAACGCCGATCAACTCGCCTCGTTGTATGTGAACGAGATTATTAGACTTCATGGAGTGCCGATGTCAATTGTGTCAGACCGAGATCCGAAGTTTGTTTCCAGATTTTGGCAGAGTCTACAGAGGGCTTTTGGAGCCGAACTGAGATTTAGTACAGCTTTTCATCCCCAGACTGATGGGCAAACAGAGAGGACTATTCAGACACTTGAAGATATGCTTAGACTTTGTTTTGGACTTCCAAGGAAGTTGGGGAGTGCATTTACCCTTAGTGGAATTCGCTTACAACAACAGTTATCAGCTAGCATTGGCATGGCGCCGTATGAAGCTTTGTACGGAAGAAAGTGTAGGTCGCCGATATGTTGGACCGAAGTTGGAGACAGAGCTCTGCTTGGTCCCGAATTGATTCAAGTAACAACAGAGAAATTAAACTTATTCAACAGAGGATTAAACTGCCCAGAGCCGACAAAAGAGCTACGCCGACCAGAGAAGGAATGAATTAGAATTCGAAGTTGGGGATCATGTATTCCTGAAAGTTTCACCAATGAAAGGAGTTTCCAGATTTGGGAAGAAAGGTAAGTTAGCACCTCGTTATATTGGGCCATTTGAAATTCTTGACAAGGTTAACCCGTTGCCTACAGACTTGCTTTGCCACCCGAATTAAGCCTAGTCCATAATGTGTTTCATGTGTCGATGTTAAGAAAGTATGTTCGGGATCCATTGCATGTGATTGACTATTCTGGGATTGAAGTTAATGAGAATTTAGGCTATGATGAGAAGCCGATGTGTATTATCGATAGACAAGTCAAGCAGTTGAGAAACAAGTCGATACCGATGGTAAAGATCGAATGGAAAGAGCATTACGGCAAGGATGCCACATGGGAAATGGAAGAGGAAATGAGAACTCGACATCCAGAATTATTCTTGGAGCAAGGTAATCTAAGTTTGGGGACCAAACTTCTTTAAGGGGGGTAGGATGTAACAACCCTCATTTGACTTAGTCATACTTGCATACATTCATGTATGATCTTGCCTTGTTATGTTTTTTAAGTCTTGTTTTGTTTAAGTGATTGCTTGCTCGATTTGTTCTTTGCTTGGTGTGTAGCCGAGGTCTTGAGCTTAGTTCACCTTTGAACCTTTGTACTTAGAATTTATTTTGGAACCACTTGGTAGACCTCCGTCTTCACCCCGGGCATGTTTGCCGAGATGTCACTATCTGGGCCGAGGTTCGGAACCAAGGCCGAGGAGTGTATCATCTAGGCCGAGATGTTTTGCACTTGTGACTTTGTCCTTGGGCAGGTATGGCCTAGACCGAGGTGTGGCACACCCAGGCCAAGGTGTAGCACAGCTTAGTCAAGTGTCGTCCTCCCTAGCCGATGTCTTTGTTACCCTGTTGCCGAGCTTTGTCTTTAGCCGATGTCTTTGCTTGCCGATGTGTCTTGCCAGTTAGCTTGTTGTACACTTTGTCAGAGACTTGTCTTATCAATCAGTCACCTTTTGAGCTGAACCAACCCGGTAGTGCCACGTGTCCGAGCTGTGTGTTAAGACAGCCGGCAGACTTAGAACAAATCATTTTGTCTCAAATCTTTGTTTTAGAGAGAGAAGCTCTAGAGGAAGAAGGAGAGTTTTAGAGAGGGAGTAGAGTTCCGAGCTTGATCTTGAAGATCGAACCGTTAGATTTGAGTTTTGAGGTTAGATTCTTGCTCTACTCTAGTTAATCTTATTGGCTGTCAAGCTGCATTGCATGATTGATTTTTTTATGCATGCATTGATTTGAAGTTGGTTCTTGAAAGAAAATGGTGTTCTTGAGTTTTTGAAGAAAAGCCTCGTTTTGATCCGAAAGTTTGGAACTAGAACCATGTTTTTGTGTTTGTTCTTGCATGATCTTCTTGTGGGTACCCAGGTCCATGTTTTTGAACTCATCATGAAATCTCAGTTTTTGGAATAAAATGAGTTATGATTTTAGCATGCATGTTCTTGATGTTCTTGATTCTTGTTCTTTATGTTCTTCAAGGGAAACCCAGGTTTTCCCGACTTTGCTTTTGAATGTGGCCTTCGGACCACACCTCGGCAAGGCCTGGTTGGTACCCAGTGTTTTTCATGAGACGAAAAAGTGTTAAACCCCAGCATGTTTTGCTTTGTTTTGACTTGGATCTGGCAGAATGCCGAGATCATTGCATGCATGTAAAGCTTGTTTTGAGAATGTATTTGCCATGTGATTGTAGGACCTTGATCTTTGCTTGAGCCTACACCCGAGAAGAACTATGTGAGTGGTATTTCTAATAAAGCTATGTTATACCGTTTTGATAAATCTTGCTTTGCTTTGTTTTGATGAAAGTATTTGTTAAGCATGAATGATTAGCTCTAGATTTTGGTATCAAGTATAAGCTTTGTTTTGATGTCATCTTTGAAAAGTCCCTTGTGCTGGAGGACTCTAAACTTTCGCAGTACTAAGTATGAAAGTCCCTTGTGCTGGAGGACTCTAAACTTTCGCAGTACTAAGTATGAAAGTCCCTTGTACTGGAGGACTCTAAACTTTCGCAGTACCAAGTATAAAAGGATACGGTCCTTTCTTGGAAAGATACAGTGTTAAATCGGGCTACGGGCCTAAGTAACACAAGACCATCGTGTTAAAAAGAGCTACGGGCTTAAGTAACACAAGTCCCCTGTGCTGGAGGACTATAAACTTTTGCAGTACCTCAGACTAAGCGATTATGGATCGTACAGTCCTTGTCTTGCCACTGACGGTTTACCGCGTGGACTTGTTGTTCGGAAAGATGGATTTGTGTTTTGCCGATGCCAGTAAGCATCCCTTGAGACTTGTAAGATTTGATAGATGAATACGGTTCATCTCTTGATTTGATAAGTTTTGATGTGTTTTGCTTTGAAAGAATCTCGGCTAATATTCGTATGGTTTTGACATGTTTTGTTTTGAAAGGACTTCGGCTATATTCATGCAAAACCTTTATTATTTGTACCATTCACTGAGTATCCAAGCTCACCCTCTCTATATATATGTAGGTGATGAGCAGGACGGCGGCGACGCCTAGATGTGTTTTGCAAAGCTTGTTTTGGATTCTTGTCATGTCGGTTGACACGTGTTTACGTCGGCTTTGTTTTGTATTCATGTCGGCAACGTTGTAATTACGTCGGCCAATCTTGAAAATCATGCTTCTTGACTTGTATTTTGTATATGTCGGCTCGAGAAGCCTTTTGATCAAGATGTAACTTGTATTTTGTTATCTCGGACTAGTTGTAAAGCTATATCTTGCATGTCATTCCATTTGATTTATGCACGGCTCTTATGGACCACTTGTATTTTGATTTATTGCTTCCGCATTTGTGAGCCCCATATGTATATTATACTCTGATTGTGTGTGAACTTTGTAAGTTGGCCTTCGGTAATCACGGATTACTGGCCATCACGGCACCATCCTACTAGGGGCGGTTTGGGGTCGTGACAGAATGGTATCAGAGCACAAGTTTCCTCAGTATACGTTATTCACACACTTGAGTCCTAAAGAGCATAGGATTTCCCTTAGAAGGATGTTAAGATTGCATCATATTGCTTGCTATTTGAACAATGTGCGCATCGACTTGGTATGCTTGTTTGTTACTTGCCTACGTGGTTATTTGCTTATTTTGTTTAAAAGTCACACTTTGCATACTCATAGCATCATGAGGAGAGGTAGACCTCCAATTGGCAGAGATCAGCCTGAAGACAGGATGGACAGACTGGAAAGGGTAGTTGAAGGTTTGGCCCGCGAGTTGAGGCAAACAAGACAGCAGTATGCTAGTGCTACGTCGACTCAGGCCGAGCAGACCAACGGCCGAAATGTAGTTCCGCCTCCACCTCCCCAGTGCCGCAAGTTCCCCGCAGCCAGCCTTATATGGGGATGGCACGATAGCTTTGATCAGAGTTCAAGAAGATGAAGCCACCGAGGTTCTCTGGGGGTATAGAGCCGATGAAGCCGAAGCGTGGGTTCTAGAAATGGAAAAATTGTTCGAGATCTTCCCCAGTACCGACGCTCAGAAAGTAGCACTGGCAACATTCACGCTGGATGACGACGCCGCAGATGGTGGATGATGATTCGAGAGAGCAATCCAGACTTGACCTGGACCCGATTCTTGGAGTTGTTCTACAACAAACATTTTCCCCTTAGTGTACGAAACCGCAAGGCTACTGAATTTCAGACCTTAACGCAAGGCAGTAGGACAGTGGCGGAATACGACCGCGCTTTTACGGAGTTGGCGAGGTATGCACCTCACATGGTCAATGATGAGTATATGAAGGCTAGGAAGTTTGAGAGTGGGCTCAGTGGACCGATACAAGACCGGGTTAACTTGCACAACATGCCAACTTACGCCGGAGTATTGGATAAAGCCATCCTGGCTGAAGCTAACTTGAACAGATACCAGAGTTCAGGAGAGAACCAGAGGAAAAGGCAGAATTTTGACAGTCGCCGAACACAGTACTACCAAGAAGAAAGCGAATGTTAGCAGCCCAGCCTACCCAAGACAGGAAAGTGGCGCGAAGCCGACGTGTTCGAGTTGTGGGAAGTCACATTTCGGGGTTTGTCGTTGGGCGTCTGGAGCTTGTTATGAATGTGGTGAAATGGGACACTATGTGAGAGATTGTCCTAAGGCAAAGACTGTTAATGACAAGAAGGATGAGGATACCTCGGGTTCCGTTCAGAAGAGTAATGCTAGGAAAGGACAAGTGAGGCAGGGTAGAGTTTTTGCACTGGTACCAGGAGATACTCAGAATGCTGAGACAGTAGTGTCAGGTATACTTCCAATTTGCTCTCATGATGCATATGTATTGATTGATTCGGGCTCTACGCATTCATTCGTATCTGCTAAATTTGCCGAGAAGATTAATAGAGAACTAGAACCCCTTGACTATGTATTATCTGTGTCTACTCCATCTGGGAGATCTATGATTGTTACATCCATTTATAGAGCATGCATTGTTGAGATTGAGAATGTTGAATTGTTAGTAGATTTGATGCCTTTAGACATGACTCATTTCGATGTCATACTGGGAATGGATTGGTTAGTCGCGAATCATGCATCTATTAATTGTGTTTCGAAGAGTGTCACACTGAAACCCCCAAACATAGCCGAGGTTAGGGGTAGTGCCCCCACCTTATTTGATCTCGTCCGTTAGGGCCTATAAGTTAATTCGGAAAGGATGTCAAGGTTTCTTGTGTAGCATACTGAATGATCAGAATGGAAGTACTAGTTTAGCCGACATTCCAGTTGTCAATGAATTTGCCGACGTCTTTCCAAATGATTTGCCTGGCCACTTAATTGATAGGGGAATAGAGTTTACTGTTGATATCATGTCGGGAACACAACCGATCTCCAAAACACCCTATAGAATGGCCCCAGCTGAACTTAGGGAATTGAAACTGCAACTACAAGAATTGTTGGATAAGGGATTTTTAGGCCGAGCACTTCACCATGGGGAGCACCCGTTTTATTTGTTAAGAAAAAGGATGGCACACTTCGTCTTTGCATTGACTACAGAGAACTTAATAAGGTCACCATTAAGAACAAGTACCCATTACCTAGGATTGATGATTTGCTTGATCAGTTACAAGGAGCACGAGTCTTTTCTAAGATTGACCTTAGGTCGGGTTACCATCAGCTTAAGTTAAAGCCGAGGATGTTGAGAAGACCGCCTTTCCGACAAGATATGGCCACTATGAATTCTTAGTGATGCCTTTTGGAGTGACCAATGCCCCTGCTGCATTTATGGATTTAATGAACAGAGTCTTCAAGCCATACTTAGACGAATTTGTAGTTGTCTTCATCGATGATATATTGATCTATTCCAAGAGTAAAGCTGAACATGAGAATCATTTGAGACTTGCCTTACAGATTTTGAGAGACCGGAAATTGTATGCTAAGTTTAACAAGTGTGAGTTTTGGCTTCCTACTATCTCATTTTGGGTCATGTGATTAATGAAGAGGGTATTTCAGTTGATCCTAGTAAAATTGAAGCTGTTGTGAATTGGCCGAGGCCGACTAATGTGTCCGAGTTCGAGTTTTTGGGTTTGGCAGGTTATTACAGGAAGTTTGTGAAGGATTTCTCCAGGATTGCAATTCCGTTGACGCAATTAACTAAGAAGGGAGCACCGTATGAATGGACTGAAGATCGGGAGTCAGCCTTCCAAGAACTGAAGACGAGGTTAGTCACAGCGCCAGTACTTGTACTTCCATCAGGTAATGAAGAGTTTCATATCTATAGTGATGCATCGCATAAGGGTTTGGGTTGTGTATTGATGCAAAAGGGTAAAGTCATAGCGTACGCATCTCGTCAGTTGAAGCCACATGAAAAGAACTATCCTACCCATGATTTAGAACTAGCAGCCGTAGTATTTGCTTTGAAGATTTGGCGTCACTACTTGTATGGAGCTTCTTGTCAGGTTTTTACAGATCATAAGAGTTTAAAATACCTATTCACTCAGAAGAATTGAATTTGAGGCAGAGAAGATGGCTTGAGTTGTTGAAAACTACGACATGCAAATTCAATATCACCCGGGTAAAGCTAACACCGTGGCCGACGCTTTGAGCAGAAAGGTAACTGGAAGTTTGGCATGTCTAACCGTGATTTCAGCAGAACCAACTATTGTTGAGGAAGTAAAGGCAAGACAGATGGAGGACGAATTCTTCAAGAAGATAGCCGACGAGATCATTACGAAGCCGAGATCAGGGTACACTATTGAAAATCGAGTGCTCAGGTTCGAAGGAAAATTTTGTGTGGCCGACGTTCCAGAGTTGAAAAGGAAAATTTTGCAGGAAGCCCATGTTCCAAGTTTGCCATTCATCCAGGGAACATAAATGTATCAAGATGAAGCAGACATTTTGGTGGCCGAATATGAAAGGAGAAATAGCAGAGTTCGTGTCTCAGTGTTTGCATTGTCAACAAGTGAAAGCAGAACATCAAAGGCCAGCAGGACTTCTTCAACCTTTGCCGATTCCTGAATGGAAATGGGAACACATCTCCATGGATTTTGTGATTGGTTTGCCGAAGACACAGAAAGGTATGGATTCGATTTGGGTTGTTGTAGACAGATTAACTAAGTCAGCACACTTTTTGCCTGTTAAGACTACCTTCAACGCCGATCAACTCGCCTCGTTGTATGTGAACGAGATCATTAGACTTCATGGAGTGCCGATGTCAATTGTGTCAGACCGAGATCCGAAGTTTGTTTCCAGATTTTGGCAGAGTCTACAAAGGGCTTTTGGAGCCGAACTGAGATTTAGTACAGCTTTTCATCCACAGACAGATGGGCAAACAGAGAGGACTATTCAGACACTTGAAGATATGCTCAGACTTTGTGTATTGGACTTTCAAGGAAGTTGGGGAGTGCATTTACCCTTAGTGGAATTTGCTTACAACAACAGTTATCAGGCTAGCATTGGCATGGCGCCGTATGAAGCCTTGTACGGAAGAAAGTGTAGGTCGCCGATATGTTGGACCGAAGTTGGAGACAGAGCTCTGCTTGGTCCCGAATTGATTCAAGTAACAACAGAGAAAATTAAACTTATTCAACAGAGGATTAAAACTGCCCAGAGCCGACAAAAGAGCTACGCCGACCAGAGAAGGAATGAATTAGAATTCGAAGTTGGGGATCATGTATTCCTGAAAGTTTCACCAATGAAAGGAGTTTCCAGATTTGGGAAGAAAGGTAAGTTAGCACCCCGTTATATTGGGCCATTTGAAATTCTTGACAAGGTTAACTCCGTTGCCTACAGACTTGCTTTGCCACCCGAATTAAGCCTAGTCCATAATGTGTTTCATGTGTCGATGTTAAGGAAGTATGTTCGGGATCCATTGCATGTGATTGACTATTCTGGGATTGAAGTTAATGAGAATTTAGGCTATGATGAGAAGCCGATGTGTATTATCGATAGACAAGTCAAGCAGTTGAGAAACAAGTCGATACCAATGGTAAAGATCGAATGGAAAGAACATTACGGCAAGAATGCCACATGGGAAATGGAAGAGGAAATGAGAACTCGACATCCAGAATTATTCTTGGAGCAAGGTAATCTAAGTTTGGGGACCAAACTTCTTTAAGGGGGGTAGGATGTAACAACCCTCACTTTGACTTAGTCATACTTGCATGCATTCATGTATGATCTTGCCTTGTTATGTTTGTTTTATGTCTTGTTTTGTTTAAGTGAATTGCTTGCTCGACTTTGTTCCTTGCTTGGTGTAGCCGAGGTCGTCTTGAGCTTAGTTCACCTTTGAACCTTTGTACTTAGAATTTATTTTGGAACCACTTGGTAGACCTCCGTCTTCACCCCGGGCATGTTTGCCGAGATGTCACTATCTGGGCCGAGGTTCGGAACCAAGGCCGAGGAGTGTATCATCTAGGCCGAGATGTTTTGCACTTGTGACCTTTGTCCTTGGGCAGGTATGGCCTAGACCGAGGTGTGGCACACCCAGGCCAAGGTGTAGCACAGCTTAGTCAAGTGTCGTCCTCCCTAGCCGATGTCTTTGTTACCCTGTCGCCGAAGCTTTGTCTTTAGCCGATGTCTTTGCTTGCCGATGTGTCTTGCCAGTTAGCTTGTTGAGTACACTTTGTCAGAGACTTGTCTTGTCAATCAGTCACCTTTTGAGCTGAACCAACCCGGTAGTGCCACGTGTCCGAGCTGTGTGTTAAGACAGCCGGCAGACTAGAGACAAATCATTTTGTCTCAAATCTTTGTTTTTAGAGAGAGAAGCTCTAGAGGAAGAAGGAAGAGTTTTAGAGAGAGAGAGTAGAGTTCCGAGCTTGATCTTTGAAGATCGAACCGTTGATTTGAGTTTTGAGGTGAGATTCTTGCTCTACTCTAGTTAATCTTATTGGCTGTCAAGCTGCATTGCATGATTGAATTCGTTTTGTATGCCATGCATTGATTTGAAGTTGGTTCTTGAAAGAAAATGGTGTTCTTGAGTTTTTGAAGAAAAGCCTCGTTTGATCCGAAAGTTTGGAACTAGAACCATGTTTTGTGTTTGTTCTTGCATGACTTTCTTGAAAGGGTACCCAGGTCCATGTTTTGAACTCATGCAAAATCAGTTTTTGGAATAAATGAGTTATGTTTTGCATGCATGTTCTTGATGTTCTTGATATCTTGTTCTTATGTTCTTCAAAGGGAAACCCAGTTTTCCCGACTTTGCTTTTGAATGTGGCCTTCGGACCACACTCGGCAAGACCTGGACGTACCCAGTGTGTTTTCATGAGACGAGAAAAGTGTTTAAACCCCAGCTGTTTTGCTTGTTTTGATTGGATCTGGCGAGAAATGCCGAGATCATTGCATGCATGTAAAGCTTGTTTTGAGAATGTATTTGCCATGTGATTGTAGGACTTGATCTTTGCTTGAGCCTACACCGAAGAGCTAGGAGTGGTATTTCTAATAAAGCTATGTTATACCGTTTTGATAAATCTTGCGTTTTGCTTTGTTTTGATGAAAGTATTTGTAAGCATGAATGAGCTCTATTTTGACGTATCAAGTATAAGCTTTGTTTTGATGTCATCTTTGAAAAGTCCCTTGTGCTGGAGGACTCTAAACTTTCGCAGTACTAAGTATGAAAGTCCCTTGTGCTGGAGGACTCTAAACTTTCGCAGTACTAAGTATGAAAGTCCCTTGTACTGGAGGACTCTAAACTTTCGCAGTACCAAGTATAAAAGGATACGTCCTTTCTTGGAAATACAGTGTTAAATCGGGCTACGGGCCTAAGTAACACAAGACCATCGTGTTAAAAAGAGCCACGGGCTTAAGTAACACAAGTCCCTTGTGCTGGAGGACTATAAACTTTCGCAGTACCTCGGACTAAGCGATTACGAATCGCACAGTCCTTGTCTCGCCACTGACGGTTTACCGCGTGGACTTGTTTGTTCGGAAAGTTGGATTTGTGTTTTGCCGATGCAGTAAGCATCCCTTGAGACTTGTAAGATTTGATAGATGAATACGGTTCATCTTGATTTGATGAAGTTGTGATGTGTTTTGCTTTGAAAGAATCTCGGCTAATATTCGTATGGTTTTGACATGTTTGTTTTGAAAGGGCTTCGGCTATATTCATGCAAAACTTTATTATTTGTACCATTCACTGAGTATCCAAGCTCACCCTCTCTATATATATGTAGGTGACGAGCAGGACGGTGGCGACGCCTAGATGTGTTTTGCAAAGCTTGTTTTGGATTCTTGTCATGTCGGGTTGACACGTGTTTACGTCGGCTTTGTTTTGTATTCATGTCGGCTACGTTGTAATTACGTCGGCCAATCTTGAAAATCATGCTTCTTGACTTGTATTTTGTATATGTCGGCTCGAGAAGCCTTTTGATCAAGATGTAACTTGTATTTTGTTATCTCGACTAGTTGTAAAGCTATATCTCGCATGTCATTCCATTTGATTTATGCACGGCTCTTATGGACCACTTGTATTTTGATTTATTACTTCCGCATCTGTGAGCCCCATATGTATGTTATACTCTGATTGTGTGTGAACCTTGTAAGTTGGCCTTCGGTAATCATGGGTTACTGGCCATCACGACACCATCCTACTAGGGGCGGGCTTGGGGTCGTGACAAAACGTCATATCAAACTCATAATTATTTCACTTTTTCTTTCACAAACATCACATCTAATTACAAAAAAATCCAATTATCTTCCCAAACACAAAAATTTTGGCCTACTAAAATAGCCAAACACTAAAATAACATAGTAAAATAACTTCCCAAACACCCACATAGTGAATTTTTTATTTTATTTTATAATTTGTATATAAAAACTAAAATATTCATTACAAAAGTTTTTAATGTAAACTTTTATAATTAAACCCGTCAAGTTTACATGTTTGAAAAGAATTTCATAATAGTATTTTTATCATTGTCATAAAAAGTGTGTCTTTCCATATACAAGTAAAATATTATTCATTCATTGGTCACCAACTTCACAATTGATTCTTCGCAATATTCATTGCTAACTATAAAAAAATTATCCATAATTGTAACTTAAAAAATAAAAATCAATAATCAAAATTTTTAATTTTAAGACTAATAAAGAACAAAGCCCAATTAATATGTCGGCTTTTTTGGCTTTCAAAGGTTAATAATGTAATTTTAAACGTGCTAGTAAGGATCAATTAGTCCTTACAAAAATTTTAATTGCTAACCAATTATCAGGCGATTGTGTTAAAGTTCTTTCAGCCTCAATGAAGAAGACTTTTACTGTGGCTTTGCTTAGAAGAAAATTGAAGATAATAACAATAGATAAAAACAGTTTCTTGAACTGAATTTCATTAATTAATAAGAACTTACAATGATACCTTTGAAGGGTTTTACAACCTCGAAGGGTTTTACAGCAGTAGACTACTTTGAACCACTCCTAAGAATTGAAGTGCAGTATAGGAATTGAAGAACAAAAAATGTAAAAAATTTGAAAAATATAAAGTAAATAACTGGTTTTTGGATCTGAGTCTGGTCCTTCTTCTGTTGGCATTCTCTTCTATTTATACCTATAATGGTAACTGTCGAAGTCATCTTCTAACCGTTAAAATGCCCTTCCACGATCACTGGTCATGGCTTTGAACAGTTTACTCCCACTAAACCATTCTTGTAGTTGGACTTCCCTCTTAAATTTGAATTTGAATTGTGAGTAACCTTTGGGTCACGTCATCTTGCGCCTTCTTACTGCTCCAATGCTGCGCAGATCCATTATTATCAATATGAACTACCACGTGTCTGTCGTTGACTAGAACTTGCATTATCTCCCCAAATTACCCTTTACGAGTACCGTGTTAAGTTATGATTGGCTTATACAAATATACCCAACATTACCCCCTGCACTAATATACCCAATACTTGAAATTTATTTGACCTGGAAGTATAACCGTCTCCAAGAAATGGAACACTGAACTTCATTAAATTCTCCCTAGTGCTTGAACTTCTTTCACTATCTTTGTAGACGAAAGGACTGATACCCCTCTGATAGCTAACTGTAGACACCCCATTTTTGACCGTCCTCAAGACTTGGATGTTCTTGCAGGTACATCCAGTGACATTTTGATTGCTCGTCAAGCACTCGAATTCCACGACAGAACATGCCAGGTTTGCTCTTTCCAAACCCTATTTCCATTCTGTCTCATATTTGGACCATGTGTTGGTCTTTGCATGGTGGTGTTATTGATGGCCTGCCGAGCATGGTATGGCACTGCCGGCCATAGGCTTTGCCCTGCCGGCCATCAATAGGCCCTGTCGGCCACCAATGAGGCATTGCTAGCCACCATAGATGGCCGGCTGGCCACCAGTGTATTCAGAAGATATTTTTGTAGATATTTTGACAGCTGTTTGCACAGATGACCCCATCTTCTTGCACGTGGATGGCTGGATCTCTTCAAGGCTTCTTTGTATCTCCATATATAGAATTGATCTATATGCATGCAAGGGTTACAAGTTTTGAGCTAGTTAGATTCTCTCTCCCTTTCTCTAGAATACTCTCTCTCTATATTTTGTGCTTGAAAGTGTGTTTTCTCTTCACCTTTTCACTAGCACCCTTAGCCAAACACCTTCACCTTAGTGTTAAGGATCTTGGGGGACTTGTTTGAGCTCCTTGGAGTGGTTTTGGCTTGGTTTTGGCTCAGAAGTTTGCTTGTTTTGCTGCTGTACTTCAAGGGTAAGCACTTGGCTCTTTTAAGCTTTGTTCTAGTTCATTGCCTTGCCATCTTTGTATGCTACTTTGAAGCTGGTTTTAGCCACTAAAAATTTCTATTTTTAAGGTCTTAACATTGGTTTAGGCCTTGTGTGGTTAGGGGGTAGTTCCCTCTCTTTGCTCTTTGGCTTATAAAGCCCTTTGAGCATATTTGGTAGCTTTTGTAATAACCTTAGTTTGGCCTTCTAACCACTAAAACTCAGAGGAATTTCAGTGGTAGAAAGTTAGTTTTGAGGCTCTAAATAGGAGGGGGTGATCCCCTCTCCTTGTATCTTGTTTGCTTGTGTTGATGGCCTCATACTTGAGCATGCTTTTCTACTCTTTTGTGACTTAGTTCAAGCATGTTTTTGGCTTTGTTTTGACATGCTTTAACTCTGATTTTGGCTGGTTGGAGTCACTTCTTGCTTGTTTTGGTACTTGTAGTGCAATCATGCTTGTTGGCCTAACGTGCTTCATGTTTTAGCCTATCATCCTAGCTTGTGTTAGCTCTACGTCAGTATGTTTTTGCCACTAATTTGACATGCTTTAACTTTATTTTGAATGGTCTTGGCCATATAAGACTTGTTATGCATGGTTGTAGTGTAAGTGCCTTGACTAGTTTTGAGTTTCAAGGCCCCTAGCATGCTTTGCTTGTGATGTGTGCATGCCATAGCATCATTTCGTACATGATTTTAGTGCATGTAGCCTTGTCACACTCTCACATATTCCACTCTTTCATTGTGTTTGAGAGTTGTGTCTTATTCCTTGTTTATGAGCCAATACATGAGCATGATTTTGTTGCTTTTCATGCTACCATCTCAACACATTTTGGCCACTATTTTGGCATGTTTGAGGTCTGTCCATAATTGGTTTGGCCATTTGGGTTTGATATTGCATGCCTCTAGTGTAATGCTCCTTACTAGTCTTAATGATTATGGCTTTTGAACATGTCTTGCATGCTTTGCTTGCATGGTTTGGTGTCTTTAGCATGCCATTTCAACACTAAAAATCTGCCACCTCCCTCATTTCTCCACTTTTGATTTGTTTTGAGGGTTGGTTAGTCTTAAGTTGTGCTTAAGTTATGGGATTGAGGCTTATGCTTAAATGGCTTTAACCCTCTTTTGAGGGTTCCTCCTAGTCAAAGGCATGGTCTCTCCCATGTCCTAAGTCATCTTTTGATTGACCTTCCTCTCATTAGAGGACTTTCAGAATTGGACAAATTGGTTAATGAATGGCTTGGTAACTTAAAATGTGTAGACAAGAATTGAACCAAGTAAAACATGCCAAGATAAACATGTTTTGAGTTGCATTGCATTGTGTTCAATCGGACATTATATTGAACACAAGGTGGATTGGTCCATTTCATACTCAAAGTGATGAAAATGAACCAATTCCCTTTGTCTCCAGCACCTTTGATCACCCTTGATAAGGTAATGGTCCTAGAGTCTTGATTGTGTTTGTGCATTGATTGAAATTGTATCAAGTTGGATCTTTGGTCATCATGCATTGGGATGCTTGATTGATAGTTTTGGATCCAATGGTGCCTCTCCCTTGATGTTTTCAGATGATAAGGAGAGGCATAGTACAAACATGTCCTTGGGAGAACCTCAATTTTCCTCCGTTTTGTGCTTTGTTGCAGTTTGGTATCACAACACACCAGTGGCCAGCAGTGCCACACTGATGGCCGGAACCCTTTCATCCTTGGCCGACATTGCACACTTTTGGCCGGCAGATGGCCGGCAGCCACCATTCATAGCCGGCAGGCCACTGGTGCACTCCCAGAATTGTTTTGGTAAGTTTCAACAGAAAGTTCTTGGAGACACCCTGCAAACAGAGCCTCTAAAGAACAAACCAGAGAGCTTTTCGGGAGGGAAACGAAGCATGCGTGTTCAACTTCTTCAAGGTAGAGCTGAGGCAGCTTAGTTTACATATGTTAATGCTTAGCATGAATTTGTAATTTAATTAATTTGTAATTAGTTAAAGTGTTGTAATAATTAGTAAGTAGTTTGCTAGTTATTCGTTTGTTGTGTAATAATTAGTCTAATTAGTTTAATTAGATTAGTTAGTTAGCTTAGCTTAGCTTAGAGTAGCTTAGCTTATTCATTCAGACCCTCCTTCGCGAGGGCACAATGTTGTAATAAGGGTGCGTGTGTGTGTGCATGTCTTCCAACCCCACTTCTTTCTCCCTTTTACTTAACCACTTTCGATGGTTAGTTTTAGGGCATTTTTTGATTAGCATACCTTATGCTTTGCATGCGTGCATCATTCATTTGTCTTGCATGCACCGGGTCGGCGCATCATTCAAACTGCATTGTATTTCAATACACTTACTTGAATACGTGTCTCAAAGCATGTTATCAAGTTGCATTCATATGCCATCTTAGATAGCCGATCCTATTTAGTTGCATTATTGCATGTGTTGCATTGGGCATCTTACATAGTTAGGATCATGCATTGTTTCTAACTAGCTTCTGTTTTGGCTCGGAGTACACTGTAAGTGTTTACACTTTAGCATGCTTGCATGAGTGTGAGTGTTGCCATGATAGCATGCTTGCCATGAGGCTATTTGCTTAAGTGATTAACTGTTTGAATGCCTGTGGGTGAAGGCTTGATTGCCTGAACTGGAACAACTCGATGATTGTGAGTTTTAAGCCCACTTTGCAAAGTGGTAAATCATGTTTTCTAAAGCCCACTTGAGGGTGGCAAATCCGCGCATTAGCCTACTTGCGAGTAGCACTTTCAAACCATTTTAAAAAACAAACACGAGTTGTTTTGTTCCAATTCGCGTGATTGAGTTTGTACTTGTATGCTGTGCGCGTCACATAGTAAGTTAGATTAATAACCGGGATAAGAACACATGTGTTTATAAAACAACATATCATGTTAGTAGAGGCCGATCCTTGATCGGGCGAGCGGGGGTGCTCATTGCATGACCTTCCCCTCTCGTACCTAAGTTCCCGAGCCGAGACAACTTTGTGATGACGGACACGTGGCCTTTGGCACGAGTCAGGGTTTTCTAAATTTCCCAAAAATAAAATATTTAGGTGGCGACTCTATAATCTTGCAAAACAGTCTATGTTTGGCGTTTTTTCATTCGAAATCAATTTTCCAAAACCAATTGCCAAATTTGGACTCTTTGGTGTTTATCAGTCTCACATTGCACTTTGTGATATTAGATTCAGAACCGTGACAAGAGTCCGAACTGTAGTAAGACCAATTCGTGCCCTCTCCGAAAGGGGGGGGGCACGAAGAAAGTCGAGTGTACAATTTCTGGCGACTCTGCTAGGGATTTAGAGAACTTGACTTGAAACTCATGATATGTTGTTTTATCTACATTTATGTGTTTCTTTGCATTGCATTTGCATTGGTGCGCTTAAGTCACAGTGTTTGCCATCTGTTATTCCTGAACGGTTTGCCGGAGGCTTGCTTGGAAAAACGTACCATAAGGCTGACCGGTTACGGGCTCTGCCACGATAGGAACACAAACATCGGATCAGGATCATCGCCGAGGCACCCTTTTTGACGAATCGACCTAGTTGCATATCGGAAGCCATAGAGACCATTCCAACCTAGGACAGGTTGCTTACCCGAATGCAGGATTGTTTGAAACCGCATGCGTGCATAGTGAAACCCTAGCTCTTGACGAAATTAGGACAGGGAAACCCTACCTCACTATAGGGGTGTTTTGGCTCTTACTTGCTTGATATGTGCTGTTAGGGTGTGTCTCTACAGGATGCATGTATTAGTTTGCAAGTCCGGGTATTAGTCCGAGGACATCAGTGTTTGAGGGTATTAGTTTTGTGGTAGAAAATTTGGGGGGCAAAAATTAGTGTTTGAGTACAGTTAGTCCAGCTTATGATTTTCAACTGTGGGTTGTCTCTATCTAAGCCGAGATGCTGTCTGTTTTTCTGATTTTTGTCTTTTGCTTTATTTTCTGTTTTGCAAGGTAGTATTTTCATCATTGCTTCCGACGAGGCAGTTACCCCCCAAGCACTCTGGACCCTAGTAAGAAGACTTTATCGATCTCGGGATCTTGTGAGTGGACAACCAGTGTTTGCTTCGCTTCCACCAGTTACAAGACGGAGGAGGGATCAACAAAATTCACCAGTTTGTCAGTCACCTATGCTCAGTGAAAACCAGTCTTCTGGTTCTACTTCAGAGGGTACACAAAGTCTGATAGATCAGCAGTTTTCAGTCAGTATGGAGGAAATGATGCGTCAGCTCCAGCAAACTATCGAGGGCATGCTGCGGGATGCTGCTCGCCAAGCGGAGGTCACCGCTCATCAGACAGAGGTTGTAGCCCAGCAAGTTGAGCTGATTTCTCTGCTTCAACAATAGCAGCAACCACAACAAGCCGGAGCTTTCGCTTCACACCCACCCCCACCTAGGGTTTCAACACCTGGGGATACAGCTACCGTCCAGTCCAACAGATACGCCGTTTGAATTTGAGTCCGATCCTACTGCTTTAAAAGCAAGCAAGCTTGAAAAGCTATTTAAACGAGCTCAGGGAGTTACCTCAATCTCGGACATAGAGGATGGATACACGGACTCGGCAGTGACATTGCCGGACAGATTCAAAATGTCCCACATAGACCGTGTTGACGGCTCGGGCGATCCTATGGATCATTTGAGGCTGTTCTCGGATATTCTGCGCTCGATGGGCTTGACTAGACTCCAGAAACTATCTCTTTTCGGTCGGACCCTGTTGGGTATTGCGGCCATCTGGTACGCCAAACTAGAGGACTCAAATCGAGGTCACGACTCGTGATCTTGAGGTAACTAGGCAGGAGCTGAAGGAAGGATTTTCCGACTTTGTCACTCGATGGAGGGCCAAGGCCTCCATGATGACAACTCGGCCACTCGAAAAGGATCAAATAAGGATGGTTGTGCGCAACCTGCAACCCAAGCTGATGCAGAGAATGATCATTTTACCCCTCTCCACCTTGGCTGACTTGCACGAGATAAGGGTACAGATTGAAGATGCTATGAAACAAGGTCTGATTGACCAGGAGAGAGAGCAGCCCAAGAGGGCATTTACACGCGGTTCGAATGCAGCTACAAGTAGTAATGCAGCCGCAAGAACTTCTGATGTGGGCATGGTCACCACCACCCCAAAAACAGCCACACCTTTCATCGGCTCATTCGGAACCACCTCTCAACTAGCAAAATATCCGCCTAGGGGCCAGAGAACCTTCACCCTATTTTAGATGCCTCTATCTAAAGCCTTGGGGGTTTTGATGAGAAAAGGGCATTTGAAGCCCTTGGAGCCACGTCCATTGCCAAATAACCTCCCATACACAATCCAGCTAAGTATTGTGCCTTCAATCAGCAACATGGGCATGATACTGATCAGTGCTTCAGATTATGTCATGAGATTCAAGATCTCATTGACAACAATGTGATTGCGCCTCCCGAGAAGCCAAATGTCACCACTAACCCTCTCCCACCACATAACAATTCTCCTCCTCCACCCAGGCAAATAAACCTGATTCAAACCACGGCCGTTCTATATAACCCTAGCATATACATCACTCCCTCTCACCTACCTAAGCCGATAGTGTTCATCCCGGAATGCATAGATTTATGCATAATGAGCACCTCATTAACCTTACTTAAGCCAGTGGTGGTGACTGTCGAAGACAAAATTGGGGTGATCTTAGAGGAGAATGGGAACGTTGGTTCAGAACCTGAGGGATATGAGAGCTTAACTGAGGAAGCATACAACCCGTGCGGTTATATTGTGTCAACAGATCAGGCCAAGCCAATGGTGGAGTTGCCAACTGGAGCAGAGGTACATGTTGTCCGGGAAGACGGACCGAGTCAGGGGCTAGAAGACCTAGCCAACCTTGAGGAGGATATCAACAACCTACAGTTCTTTGATGAGCAGGACCTGGGGGATGTACAGGTTGGTTGGTGTGATGCGAATAGAGCAACAGATGCTATAGGGTGGCTCAATGATGAGCCAGATATTGTTGAGAAGTCTCAGCTAAAATAGGGGCAGTCAGAAACTGGAACATCTACAGTGACCGAAATGGTCGAGAACAAGGAAGAGTCGCCGGAGAGCACCGGTGCGAAGAATTTTGCATGGAACTTGGGCAGTTTGTGTATAGCCGACACAGAACAAGAAGTCGTGCTGAGGCGATTTGAACAAGAGAGGATCGAGAATGATGACAGGGCTAGAAAGGCCAAGAGTCCTGTGGGGACAGAATGTGCTGTGCGCACGAAAACGACTACAACAGAGCCGGATAGTTGTCTATCGGTTGCTAAGGGCATGTGGTGGGAAGACGATGATTTGCGTCTGGACCATACTGATGAAGACTGGGGACAGAATCTCCCAGATGACACTTGGTATATTGAGGAGGTCGACCATATGACCCGGAGTGGGCGGTACTTCAAGCCCCCACATTTGGACCAGTCGGAGGCATCTAGGAAAGACAGGGAAGCTGAGAAGCAGAAAGACAAACTGTTAGAGGAGGAAACTGTACTGAAGCAGCTAAAGAAAATTCAAGCAGACATCTCCATCTGGGGATTGCTCATGGCCTCGAGGGTGCATAGACAAAGCAAAGCTTTCGATTGATACAACGCCCGAATAGTTGGTGGGACTGGTGTTCCCGGGTGGCGCTTCACTGACTCTGACCTACACAGACAAAGAACAACCGCCGGAGGGCTCTGAGCATAACAAACCGTTATATATCTCTGTGGAGTGTAGGGACAAGTGGATACTGGTTGTTCTAGTTGATACAGGATTTGTAATCAATGTGTGTCCGTCGCGAACGGCGTATGCTATCGGGTTGAAGCCCGCAGATTTCGCACCAGCCGGGAGGTGATGGGGACAGTGCGGATTAAAAATCAGGTTGGCTCAGGCCAACAGGACATCGAATTCCATGTTTTGGATGTTCCAGCCACCTTCAACTTACTCCTTGGACGGCCGTGGCTACACCAAGGCTGTCTCTTCCACCCTACACCAGATGATGAAATACCCCCATGAGAAGGGGGTGGCAATTGTTTTTGGAAACTCTTTAATACATCTGCTGCCAGAGGTTTCTGCACCGGTCTTGGAGATTGAACACGGCATGGAGGATGTCTTTCTGTCAGGGTTCACCTTAGCTGAGGCTCGGGTGGTACAAGATCTTCTAGCTGTTGATGATGGGCTATATGTCAGTGCACAATCTCTTTACCTCATGAACAAGCTTCAACATGTGCCTGGGATGGGATTAGGAAGGAGTGGCCGGAAAGGCGTTGCTGAATTGGCCGAAGTGCCACACAACCCCCATACCTTTGGTCTAGGTTACACGCCTACCAAAGAGGACTGGGTGAGAAAAGGAAAGGAGATGGCTGGAAGAGCCAGGGCTAAACAAGCTGGGAAGCACAATGAGTTAGTGCATAGACCTATCCAAGGTACCCTGAACAGACGCTTTGTCTGGGAGGGGGAAGATTTCCCATTTTGCGGCTTTTCAGAGCCATGGCTGAATTCAGAGAGGCGGCGCTTGCCGGGTTTTGAGATCTTTTTTGACTTACAGTTACCAGGGGATGAACTTGTCGAAGAACAGACTGACCCACCGGCTATGGCTGAACAGTGCAATGAGGATGAGTCCAGTGGCACAGACTTTAAGATGGGAGTAGCACTGGCATGTCTTCTATCAGATCCTCAGATCTTACCAGAGTGCTCGGGGGATGATTTCTCAGTTTCCATGATTGAAGATAGCTTAGCTGTGGGCCCTTCGTCCGGCATTCTGGATGCATCCATCATAATTTCCCTTGTCTGGCAATACGAGGAAGGCTTTTTATCTAATAGTTCTGGGTTAGGCAGTGAACCGAAATTTGATTCCACAGAGTCTGTGTAGTCGGAATCAGATTCCAGTTCTTCTGAGTCAGAGTCTGGAATTCCTGGAGGTGATAGCCCGGATGCCGTTGTGTTGCCCAGGTCGTCATTTTCATTTTCTTTTGAGTCAGTTGTAATCGAAGAATCAGACGATCTGGAAGTTAATGAGAATGGTACTGTTGTGGCTTTTGAGTACTTTTCTGTGTCTTTAGTTTATTGCATTAATCAGGATTTTCAAAATTTTGATGAAAATGACGAGGAAGAAATTCCTTCGGTTTTAAAGCACTTGATTGATCGAGAGCAGGAGAGGTTTGTTAAACCTTTGGTTGATGAAATCACCTCAATTAATGTTGGCACTGAGAAGGATCCGCGTCTGGTCCAGATCGGGACACGTTGTCTTTGGAGGAACGCGAGCGCTTAGTCGCTTTATTAAAAGATTTCAAAGATGTTTTTGCGTGGTCCTACGAAGACATGCCTGGAATCGATCCTGAGATTGTACAGCACCGGATCCCTCTTGACCCAGAGGCCCGACCTGTTAAGCAGAAGCTTCGAAGGATCAGCTCGGACTGGGCTCTGAAAATCAAAGAAGAGGTCACCAAGCCGATCGATGCAGGGTTCCTATTGGTATCTGAATACCTTACTTGGTTAGCCAACATAGTTCCGGTGCTGAAGAAGGATGGCATAATTCGGGTATGTGTGGACTTCAGAGATCTGAACAAAGCCAGTCTGAAGGAGACTTTCATCTGCCGCATATCGACGAATTGGTGGACTTCACTGCTGGCATGCGCTGCTCTCATTCATAGATGGGTTTTCGGGCTACACAATTAGATTTGATGGCCCCCGAAGATAGGGAGAAAATGCCTTCACTAGTCCGTGGGAACCTACTGTTATAGGGTGATGCCGTTCAGTTTAAAGAATGCTGGGCTACGTATCAACGGCTGCGACCATGATCTGCATGATATGATCCATAAAGAGGTTGAAGTGTACGTGATGACATGATTGTCAAGTCCAAGGAACGAGAGGGCCACTACACCGCCTTAAGAAAAATTTTCCAATGGATCAGAGAGTATCGGTTGCGGCTGAATCCTCAGAAATGTACTTTTGGTGTTACAGCAGGGAAAATGCTAGGGTTCTTGATCACACAAGGGGCATCGAAGTCGATCCTTCCAAAATCAAGGAAATCTTAGAAATGCCACCACCAAGGACTGAAAAAGAGGTGCGAGGCTTTTTGGGTAAAGTGCAATTCATAAGACGGTTTATGAAAAATAACCTTGACTTATGAACCACTGTTGGTCTCCTGAAGAAAGGAAAGAATTCCAATGGGACGACCGATGTCAAGTTGCTTTTGAGCAGATCAAGCAGTATCTACAGAACCCACCTGTGTTGTCACCGCCGGAGCCGGGGAAACCATTGATATTGTATCTGTCAGTAACCGACACGACGATAGGCTGTATGCTTGCACAGGAGTTTGAGGACAAAGTAGAGAAGGCTATCTATTACCTGGGCAAGAAAATGCTGGAATATGAGACCCGCTACACTCCGCTGGAGAAGGCTTGTCTGGCCTTGGTGTGGGCTACCTGGAAATTGAGGCACTACCTATTAGCTCACTCTATAATATTGGTTTCGAGGTTAGATCCCATCAAATATCTCTTCGAGAAACCAGTACTTATGGGTAGGCTAGCCCGTTGGTTGCTTCTTCTCTCCGAATTTGATTTGAAGTATATGACTCGCAAGTCTGTGAAAGGGAGAGCAGTAGCGGAATTCCTAGCTGATCACCCAGTGCAGGGAGATGAAACAGTAGAGTATCTGTTCCCAGATGAGGCCATTCTGCATGTTGAAGAAGAAACTTGGATTATATACTTTGACAGAGCGTCAAACCAGTATGGGTATGGGATAGGGGTGCTGCTGATAGCACCCGACAATTCCCGCATACCCTTAGCCTTCAAGCTCTGGTTCAAGGTATCGAATAACGAAGCAGAATATGAGGCATGTATTGCTGGACTAGAAGCCGCCCTGGAACTAGGGGCAAAACGTTTGGACGTCATCAGAGACTCGAACCTGGTTGTATCTCAAGCAAAAGGAGATTGGAAGTTTAAAGAAGAAAGGATGAAAATCTATCACCAGACCTTGGATGTTTTGATTCCTCGGTTTGAAAAGCCGAACTTCGCCCATCTGTTAAGAGAGACCAACCGGTTCGCCAATTCTTTAGCAACTCTATCTTATGATAGACATCCCTTTCAGAGTTCGGATGCGTCCAATAATTATTGAACAGAAATTTGTGCCGGCCTACGAGCTGATTGCTGCCATAGATGAAGTACAAGATCAGAACCCCTGGTATCATGACGTCTGGAACTTCTTGGAAAAGGAGGCTTATCCACCAGGGGCAAATGCCAAAGATAAGAGGGCAATTCGAAGAATGGCTGCTCAGTTCATCATCTGCGGGGGTAAATTGTACAAACGGGGTCATCTTGGGATGCATAAACTGTGTGTTGATGCTGAAGAGTCGAAGCGCCTGATGGAGGCCATCCATGGAGGAGAGTGCAGAACATGAGCGGGGTAATGCTGGCTCGGAAGATTCTCAGACAGGGTTATTACTGGTCAACCATGGAGGAGGATTGTATTGGCTTTGTTTGGCGATGCCACAAATGTCAGATCCATGAAAATCGCATGAACGTTCCGCCGTCGAAGCTGTACAACATGACTTCGCCATGGCCATTTTCAGTCTGGGGGATTGATGTGATTGGGGCAGTTACTCCGAAGGGGTCGAACGGGCATGAGTACATCTTGGTGGCGATAGACTACTTTACAAAGTGGGTTGAGGCCCAAGCTATGCAGTGCTGAAGGCGTCACATGTAGCTAAGTTCATCAGGAATAACATTATCTGCTGGTATGGGGTCCCGAATGAAATCATCTCAGATAATGGTTCCCACTTCAAGAAGGAGGGATCGACTTGTTGGAGAAGTACAATTTTTCATAAGTCGTCCACATATAGGCCACGAAACCAACGGAGCAGTTGAGGCCGCCAACAAGAACATCAAGCACATTCTGCAAAGATGGTGGAAACCTACAGGGACTGGCTAGATAAGCTGCCATTCGCTCTTTGGGGCTACCGGACATCAATTCGAACTTCTACTGGGGCAACTCCGTATTCCTTGGTTTATGGGATGGAGGCTGTTCTGCCGATCAAAGTTGAGGTTCCGTCATTGCGAGTGATGGCTGAGTGCCAAATAGCGGAAGCAGATTGGCAACAGAGCAGGTTCGAAGAACTCATGCTGTTCGATAAAAGAAGGCTGAAAGCACTGTACCACATCCAAGGTTATCAACGAAGAATCGCCAGGGCTTTCAACAAGAAGGTTAAGTCCAGGAATCTGAAAGAAGGGGATTTGGTGCTCAAAGACAACCGAGCTCCCATCCACGACCCTAGAGGCAAGTTCAGATCCAATTGGACTGGCCCTTACATCATCAAATCTATCTGGTCGGGTGGAGTTGTCGTTCTTATGGACCTAGATGGCCTTGAGTTCTCCCAACCTATCAACATGGACAAGTTGAAGAAATACTATCCCTGAGTGGCTCGCTAGGCCGAAAACCCGAAAGGGCGACCTAGGCAAAAGTTAGAGCACAAAAATTTGAAATAAGAAAAACTGAGCTCACAAGGTTGAAAACCCAGAAAGGGCGGCCTTGGCAAAAGTTAGAGCGTAAAAGGAGAGTGTTAATACACGAGTGAACCCGAACCGAACTACGTAAGGCTTGATTCCCATCTTCGGGATACGTAGGCAACTTCATTCTGAAGTCCAGCCATAAACACTTCCAAAATCAGACTATGTCGATGTGATTGGCTTGGCCATCTTTGTCTATTCCACATCCAAGAGTTCGGTTGTGAGCTACAGTACAGTGCTATTCAGACAAGGGGTAACTTTCCAGTTGTTGGATCCGGGGTTTTGCATCTCAGTGACAAATTTCAGGCATGTCCAGTGGTGATCCATATCGAAAATGGTTTCGAAAAGTTTTAATAAAAGTTGATTTTGTTCAAATTAATCTTTTACAACTTAGACCATTTTTGGACCAAAATGGAAAATTTTCAGTATCCACAACCTTCAATTTCATTGATTTCATTACAGAGCTCTCTAACTCTCGATACAAATTGAAGTTTCTTTTTTATTACATTCAAAAGAAAACTTGCAAGTACAGATTAAAGCAATAAATGTGGGGCATAGTCAAGTCAGGTGTTCCTACGCCCCCTCCCAGAGCTTGTGGAAGCTTCTGATGCTAAAGTAGGCCCGATTTGCTGCCTCTTCCTCAAGCCAAGCTATGCACTCGTCAGAAAGGGCGCAACTGAAAGTGGGAGCGGGGGCCAGAAGCTCTCTCGTCCTCCATGCGGTGGCATACCGAGCTAAATATGAGCCTTTGATCGGAAATGAAGCTAGGTATTCTATCCCCTCTTCCGGGCAAGTCTGGTCGTGGCCAAACTAACGCCTGAATCGAAATGGAAAGTAAAAGACGCAGTGCGTCAGGCCAATTAGCTGAATGCCAAGCTACCGAGACATGCTGTAGCTCATCTCCGGTAGATCAAGCCAGGGACAACGCCAAGCGATGTCAACAGCAGATCGAGTGCACATCCATTCGCACCACCATCCCTCATCTGGGGCATCAACTAGTCGTTGGTGAAAGAAATAGCCGCGTGCTGAATATGCTGGGCAAGAGTCACTACTTTCAATTTGTCCATGAGCCATATCTGGGGAGGGATGAAAAATAAGAGAGATTAAAGAATAGAGAGGTGTACGTAGAGAAAAAAAGTAAGAAAATGGTTTTGAGAGAAAAATAGAGCCTGAGGGCCGAGTGATGTGAGAAACACATGTGAGAAGGGTGGGAAACATTACCTGTAAGAGTAGTGGACTTCCTGCGAACCTGGTTGTCTCCCGGCGATGGAAAGCATCCAAGCTCATCAAGGTCTCGGCTAATGTCATGCCAATGCAGCTCTTGCCCTCTTTCAAGCCTTGGGCAACCTCAATCAAACGAATGCTAGACCCTCCAAAGCCTAGGGCAAGTAGAACATGAGATAACATGCACAAACAGAGGGCATGTCGCCAAAAACTTTGCCAAAGATAATCGCTACGGTTACCGGCGTCAGAAAAGCGATGAACCAAGCTGGGAATGTCCAACTCTCCATTACGAATCAAAGACCGAGCGTCGTGCAAAGTAAGCCCACACGTCCGTCCTAAAGCTTGCATGTGGCCGAAACGGAACTGAGGCAAGATTTTCTCATCACGTCGCGATTCCATTAAAGATTGGAAATCTTCAAAAGTGGGGCATATCTCTTGACCCCCAAAGCTAAAAACACGAGTTACCGGATTCCAACACCTAGCCATGGCATGGAGGAACGGAAAACGCAGCGGGGTGCGACTCAGCGTGAATAGTGTATTTATTCTGAAACCCCAGAAATTCAACTTTTCTGAGCCATCCAAAGCCGCAATCCAATTGAAGAGTTTTTCGGTGAAGAATGGTTCCATTTAGGGCAAAAATGAAGCTGAAATGAAGAAACCACGAAGCTGGAACTCTTATAGAAGATAAGGCAGTGAGTGGAGGACAGATGTCGACGTTTCAGAGGTTCTGCCATCGATGGCCGGCAGTGGCTCATCAATGGCCGGCAGGGGCACATTGATGGCGGGCAGGGGAGGTAATGGCCGGCATGCCATTTCCTATGGCCGACAGCCCCTCCATCAGTCTTCTTGACATCCTCTGTGAAGATCCAGTTGTTTACTGCAGTGGAGTTCTGTTATTTGCACCTTTTGAGGTCTTGTTTTGGTCTTGTCGGACCCGGGTGTGTTTTGTTTAAGATGTAATAGTCTTCGGTTTGTTTATTGAGTTGTAATCATCTTCGTTTTGTTTATCGAGTTGTTGCAATTTGCTTATTGAGTTGTAAGCCTGTCAAGGCTTCGTGTTGTTTTTTTGAGTCGTTTGTTCTTTTCAGTTGTTAGTCGGTTCACTACCTAATTAAGACAATGCAATTTGACTGTGTAGTTTTCAAGAAGATCAATCTCATTTTCATGCTGTGCGATGTTATGCGATGCTTAGAATACAAAACGCAACACTTTTTAAACCAAAGCTGAGTTTTCATTTCCAATCATGGTTTCTTTTTTTTGCAAAAGAGTACAAGTTTTTAAGAAATAAAACTTCCTAAGGCTATACAATGGGCTAATACTACTAGCAAAAAGAAAAAAGCAAAGCAAAAGCATCTGAATCGATGCTGGCTAGCTCTAGCTCGGGAGGCCCTCTTCGTCCTCTTCCGCGGCGGAGCGGACTCTGGAGCACTGTCGCCATCGGCACTGCTGTTTGAAGCTGGATCAGAGCCTGAACCGGAACCCTCCTCAGCCTCTCCAGCCTCTCTACTGGCAGAACCCGAGCCAGCGTCGTCGTCTCCACCCTCTGATGACTCGGACTGTGGACTCGCTGCCTCAGCCTCCTCGCTCGTCTCGTCATCATCATCGCCCAGAATGGGCTCTGAAGGGCCACTCTGGCTGCGGATGCCTCTAGCTCTACCTCGGCTGCGTGCCTGAGCCTGTCTCCCTCTCCTCTCTGCTGCTGGGGAAGGAGCTGAGGGTCCTGCTGCTGCTCCTGCTGGGGTGTCCGATGGGGCTGGCATCTCGAAGGGAATCTGAAAAGGGCAGTTTATGAAGATGTATTAGTTGTGATGTATATCAGATGGTGTATGTCAGCTGATGTATCGATGCAGTGTTTGTGTGCAGCGTATGTGTGCAGTGTATGGGAATAGTGTATCTATGCAGTGTCTTAGAGCAAAGTATCAGATCAGTGCAGTGTGGAACAGTTGAAACGCGAACGCGTCAGTAGAGAGTTTCATCGTATGAAGTGCAAGTTAAAAAATTACTAGCATCTTGTAGAGGCTGAGCAGATCTTTCCTCGTCTGTACCATCTCTGTCAAGGAAGCCACTAGCTCAAGGGCCTGCCTTGTGTACTCTATCGGTGCTTGCAAGTGCATTGAAGGGATTAGTATTCTATAAAGCATAATTGAATTGATGTAAATATGCAAAACGTAAAGTTTGGTGCATACCGAGGTCGGGCCTCGAGCTCTGACAAGTGCGTGACCAGCTGGTGCAGGCTTGATGGGGATCTGGAAAGTCTCCTCAGAACGTCTCCGATAAGTCAGTAAAGTAGGCATCTCTGGCCATCCCGGCTCCTGTCTCACCCCGGGATCCCTCCTGCCACGAGTCCTAGTCGCTCTGGCTCCTCTGCCTCTCTCCCTCACAGCTGGAGCTCTCATCGCCTCACCTCCATGGACGCTGGTCAGAGGCGGCATTAGATGAGTCTGAATGAAGGTCGCGTACTCGCGCTCTACACGGAAGTAATCCGTCTCTCGCCCTACCATGAACTGGATCACCTAGTCGACAGAGAGTCTGTGCGTCTCCCTCATCGATATTGGAGGTGCCACCGGTGCAAACGGGGCAGACAATCCTAGGGTCTGGTGTGTGAAACGCTCGCTCAAGAACTAAGCACGGAAAATCGGACCCTTGAAAGAATATGATAGCGAGCAACGACCCTAGCTGTCTCGTATGGGAATCTGAGCCCCGAGGGTATCACATCCCACGGCTGCCACGTGATCTGAAATGGGGATGAACAGATTGATTAGTCGTTGTCAATTAATGAATGTGTTGATGAATGTGTGTAGACACCCCATTTTTGACCGACCTTAAGACTCAGACGTCACCGATTGAGCGCTCGGTGATATTGCATATTGTGCTCGTGCGGAAGTTTTAGAGTCTCGGCTGCGAGCCTTGCCTGCGGACTTCCGGGCTCTTTCGTGTCTTGCCTCGGTTTGCGAACCAGGCTCCGTTTTCTCTGTTTTCTCTTCCCGAAGGGAGAGAGAGGTCTCGTAGATCATCTCTCAGTGGCCGTAGGCTACGTTTCGTGGTCGTAGGCCATTTTTCCCTTTTGGAGCCCGGTTTCTGGTTTTTCGGAGCCGACGGCCGTGTGCCTCGGTTCGGGACCACTTAACCACCTCCGTTTGCTTCATTTTTTGGTATACACCTCCATCCTCCATTACAACACTTTGAGGCTATTTTCCAGAGGCTAGGAGCTCCTCTTCTTGGTCCAAAAGCTGCTGGTTCATTGGTCTTCAAGGGTAAGCTTCTTTCCCCTCCTTTTTGTTCCTATCTTGCTCTATATCTAAGCGTTGCTTGCAAGCATTTTTTGGCTCCGACCCAAACTGTAAATAGTCATATTTTGAGCTCCTTTTCATGTTTGATTAAGGACCTTTTGCTGTTTGAGGTCTTCTACTATCACTTGCCTCTTTAACCCTCTTTTAGGCCTATTTTTGCATGGTATTTTAGGCTTACTTGTGAGCTGTTTTGGACTTGGTCATAAACTGTAAAATGTCTTGTTTTGAACCCCTCTTCAACTTTGTTGAAGGGCTCTCTTCGATTTGAGGCCGGCAGCTACCACTTGCCTCTTTATCTCTCTTTTAGGCCTATTTTGGGGGGAAAATTGAATTTCAATTTCCCCCCTTTTCCTCCACTCTTTTGCCTATAAAACCAGAAGCTCCAGCTGCATTTTAGGAGGTGAAAAAAGTTTTGTTTGGGAGTCTTGCATTAAAGCTCCCTCTCTCTCTCTTCCAAGCATCAAAACCTCTCAAGTCCTACACCATTTTACACTACAACTCATAGCATCACACCTTCAACATCCATTCCAGCAACTTGAGGCTGTCTTCCAGAGGTCAAGAGCTCCCAAACCTGGTCCAAAAGTTGTTGAAGCTTGGTTCTACAAGGGTGAGTCCCATTTTCCCTCTTTTGAGCCTATTTTTGCATGCTTTCTTAGCTCTTTGTGCTTACATTTTCGGCCTCCGACCCTAACTGAAAATAGTCATGTTTTGAGCTCTTTTTCATGTTTGATTAAGGGTCCTTCCCTGTTTAAGGTCTCCAGCCACCACTTGCTTCTTTACCTCTCTTGTATGCCTCTTTCTTGCATAGTATTTTAGGCCTATTTGTAAAATGTTTTGAGCTTGGTTATAAACTGTAAAGTGGCTTTTTTTGAGCCCTTATTCAACATTGTTGAAGGGCTCTTTACTGTTTGAGGCTTCCATCTGTCACTTGCCTCTTTATCCCTTTTTTGGCCCTATTTTTGCATGTTTTGTTAGCTCCTTGTGCTTGTATTTTTGGGCTCTGGTCCAAACTGTAAATAGCCTTATTTAGACCCACTCTTCATGTTTGATCAAGGGTCTTTTTCTGTTTGAGGCTTCCTTGTTGCTCTTTGTGTTAAAGCTCTCTTTTATGCCTTATTTTGCATAGTATTTTAAGCTTGCTTGTGCACTGTTTTGGGCTTGGTCATAAACTGTAAAATATCATGTTTTGGGCCCCTCTTCAACATTGTTGAAGGTCCCTCCTCTGTTTGAGGCCAGAAGCCATCACTTGCTTCTTTGTCCCTCTTTTGGCCTTTTTCTTGCATAGTGTCTTAGGCCTGCTTGTGTTTATTTTCGTGGCTTGATGTAAACTGTAAAGTGCTTCATTTTGAGCCCCTATTCAACTTTGTTGAAGGAATCTTTACTATTTAGGGCCAGAAGCTGTTACTTTCTTCTTTATCTCTCTTTCAAGGCCGTTTTTGCATGTTAGCTTAGCCCTACTTGTGTTCACCTTTTGGCCTTGCTTAAAACTAGAAATATGCTTGTTTTGGGACTTTATTGATTCTGTATTCATACTTCATTTTCAAATAATGCATGTTTTGTATAGCTATAAGTCATTCCATGCGCCTAGTTTCGAGTTTCGAGTGTCATTTCATGCATCGGGTGTTATGTTTCCATGTTTCAGGGCTATTTTGCATCATATTTTAGCGCTGAAATTTGCATGCTAGTATGCCATATTCCATGCCTTGCCACGCTTTGTTAGAGTGGCATTTGGTGCCTTAGGGTCGGTCCTCAGTTTGCGTGCACGTGTGCACGCATCTCGAGTGTCTCATTTTCATCTAATGGCCTCCTATGTGAGTGTGGCTGAGGTCCACTTGTGTTGGTGTAAGTCCATTATGCATTGTGTATGCCATTTCATTTCATAGCATTGTGTATGCTAGGTTGTATGTTAGCGCATTGTGTATGCTAGGTTGTATGCCATGTTACCTCGTGCATCGCGTATGCCATGTTACCTCGTGCATCGCGTATGCCATTTCATAGCATTGTGCATGTTAGGTTGTACCTTAGTTGCATTCATGCATGTCATGCATATTGCATTGTGCTTGGGATAGGAGTTAGCCCGAGCACGGGAAACGAGGTACGTTTCGTACTCCGAGTGACGGAACGTGTCTCAATTCCCCAGTCGCCGACACTCCGGATTACCCATGATGGAGTTTAGGTTTTGTTTTGTTTTCATGTGCATTCATTTCATATTAAGTCGTGCAATTCAACTCCTCGGCCATCATGCATTGATATGCGTGATTGGTAGCACGAGGATCGAGGCATGCATACATATGTGAAAATACATTGCTATGCCCCTTTCCTGCTCTCTGTTGCAGCAAATCAAGAATCAGCAGCCTTCCGAAGCTCGACGCACTTTCCAAGAACAATTGCAAACAGAGGCTAATTGGGGCATCGCAGTGGATTTCCGCGCCAAACATGCATCATTCATCATCCGGAGCGGAGTCGAGGCAGTCCCTAGCTTGCATGCTAGTTTTAATGCTTTCCTAGATTAATTTGTAAATTAATTAGGATTTTGTATTTATTCGGACTGTACTATTCATTTGGGACTGTATTATTTATTCGGACCCTCTGAGCGAGGGCAATGTTGTAATAAGTGTGCGTGAGTGTGATGTATGTCTTCCAACCCCGTCTTTCTTCCTTTTATTTACCAGCTTATGATGGTTAGATTAGGGCATGTTTCAATTAGCATACAGTATGATAGCATGTTTGCATTCATTCATCTGTTTTGCATGCACCGGGCTCGGCACATCATACTAACTACATTTGTACTTCAATTTCAAGTTGAGTACTTGTTAGTTGTAGCATTCCATATGCCATGTTTAGAATAGCCAAGCCTGCTATAGTTGCATATTTGCATGTGTTGCATTAGGCATTTCTGTATAATTAGGATCATGCATGGATTTCTAATTAGCTTCTGTTTTGGCTTGGAGTACTCAGTAAGTTTTATGCTTTAGTATCCTTGCATGCGTGTGAGTGACTGCCATGAATAGCATGCTTACCATGAGGCTATGTGCTTATGTGATATACCTGCTTGAATGCCTGTGGGTGAAGGGTGGGTTATTTGGATTGGGACAAAGCATCAACTGTGAGTTTTAAGCCCACTAGATAGTGGCAAAACCATGTTTTCTAAGCCCACCCGAGGGTGGCAAATCCATGTCTTAGCCTACTTGCGGGTAGCACCATCAAACCATTTTCAAACAAACAAACATGAAATGTTTTGTTCCAATTCAGGCGATCCAGTCTGTACTTGTATGCTGTGCGCATCACATAGTAATCTAGGCTAATAACCGGAATAAGAATGCATAAGGTTTTCAAAACTCGATATCATGTTTAGTAGAGGCCGATCTTTAATCGGGCGAGCGGGGGTGCTCACGAAGTGACCTTCCCCAATCGTACCCAAGTTCCCGAGCCGAGGCAACTTTGGTGATGACGGACACGTGGCCTTAGGCAACGAGTCAGGGTTTCCTAAATTTCCCAAAATAAAATATTTAGGTGGCGACTCTGTATCTAGCAAAGCAGTCCATGTTTGGCACTTCTTTCAAAAATCTATTTTCTCAAAACGATTTGCCGGATTTGGACTCTTTGGTTCAGATTAAGAACCGTGACAATTAGAGTCCTGAACTGTAGTGAGCCCAATATCGAACGGAACGGGGGACTCATTCCCTCCCGGGGCGTTCGGGGACGTCTACAATGTGTTTATTAAGTTGATTGAAAAGTGGGATGACTTTGTTTTAAATACCTCGCGCACTGTGACCGTGTCGAAGTACTGACGGAAAAACATGAAGTTTTCCCGGGTCCTACGACGGAGCTGGCCGTTGTACACCCAAGAAAACGGGACTGTAATCGTGGTATCCTCTATAGGCTTTGGAGCAAGAGCTGGGAAGTATGCATACACCCACAGCTGCAAGGAAAATGTGATCAGTACAGTGTATGAACAGATATAGAAAACGCTGAAAGCATACAGTGTATGAGCAGGTGTAGAAAATGCAGAACAGAAAATGCATGTGTTGAACAAGTGTAAAGCAAGAAATGCTAAGCAGAAAATGTAAAGGGAAAAGAGGGAACTGAGATGTGTACCTCCCACGCCTGCTAGTAGCCGCCTATCAAGGTCCCGCTCATGCGAGAAGTCGAGCTCACGTATCCATACAGAGTGGTAAGGCCGGCTCCGCCCTAGTCGAAGAACTGAACTCGATGAAGTACAACCCATGAGCTCAGAAAGTACAAGCCTACGGTATTCCACCTGTTCGAGAACATGGTGGTACCGAAAAGGAACATGAGGAAGCCCCTGGTATACTGCTTTGTCTCCTCAACTGTCTCAGGCTCAACTCCTCTGTACTGCTCCTTGAACCAGCTATATCTGACCATGCCTGCCCGGAGTGCCGGAGGGCGTGCGCCAAGCAGTGCGGTCCATGCAGCCTCCCACTCTCCCATGTCAGGGTTGAGAGGGATCGGATCACCTCCCACACCTAAGCCAGTGATCATGGCAAAGTAGTAAGGGGTCATCGTCATCTCCCCCGTGGTGGAGAAATGGAAGGAGTTGGTGGTATCCCACCACCTCTCCACCAAAGCCCCTAAGAGAGGGAGACTCGCTGTAATCCGTGTCAAGTTGTAGCAAAACAGACCGAAACCAGTCTCGTCGATGATGTCGCGAACCCTGGCTGGGAGCTTGCCGTACCAATCTCGAGCTGTCGTCGTGCCAAAGTCTCTGAAGGAGCGGGATTCGCCTTGTGGCAATGCATGTGATGCAATCAGATCAAGTACAGTTAAGTGCAGTGGAGAGTGTAGTTGGAAGTACAGTTAAGTGCAGTGGAGAGTGCAGTTGCAAGTACAGTTAAGTGTAGTGGAGAGTGCAGTTGAATATAGTTGCAAGAACAGATAAAAGTACAGTTGAATGTAAAGCAGTGATGTATGAGATACAGTTTGATCAATATATGAGATACAGTTAGATTAATGCAGTTTGTGCAGTCAGATCAGAACAGTGCAAGAAATGCAAGCAGTTAAAGGTAGTACTACAGAAAATCGGGGTTTGTACCTCCACGGCAGCAGCTGATAAGTGAGACGTAGGCTCTCTCAGTAAGAGGTCATCTAGCACGTCCTCGGCAAAGTCAATGAAGGCCTTGATGCCTCCCGCAGTAGGTACTACATGAGTGTCGTGGTGATACCTCGCCGGATCAAAAGGGCGTATGCTTGGTGGCAATGGCTCAGGCTCGGCCTCCGACTTGGCCGCAAAGTCCGCTGCAAGCTCTACCGGAGGAAGTGCGGGGAAGGCCCCGTCATGTGGGACATCATCTGCCATCTGAAATGATTGCAAAATGAGTAAAAGTGAGGAAAAATGTAGAAAATGGTGAAATTTTGAATAGGTCAAACCCTAGGAGAAAGGAAAAGTCAAAAAATTCAAAACCCGAGAAAGGGTGCCAACCTTGGGACAAACTCGAGGGAAATCAACCTAGAATGGTGGAAATGACGGAAGAAGCGTTGAAATCAAATTCTGATCGGCCCAAAGTGAAGAGAATAAGAGGGTTTTTGCGAAGAAAATGTTTTTAGGGTGTTGGGAAACGCGTAGAATGCGCGGATCTAGAGAGAAGGAACACTTAGAGAGCAATGGAGGGGGATTTTGTGCAAAGGGTTGTGAGGAAATGAAGTGATTTTGCCTCTACTTAAAGACCCATGGCTGAGAAGACCAAAATGTCCAAAGCTGCCATTGGTGGCCAACACTCCCTCATTGGTGGCCGGCAGTGTTGCATTGGTGGCCGGCAGTGGCCACTGATGGGCGGCAGGGGGCCAACAGCCTCTTCCCATGGTCGGCATGCTTCCATCATCTTTCTATGCCTCTTTTCCTTTGACTGGTGTCCTTGGATCTCGGGAAATGAAGGGTATTCTCAAAATTAGATTCAAAATGCCTCCGCAGAAGCTCATAATCACATTTCCAATGCGCGGCGGTCATCGCTCATCAAACACGAACAAGGCGTATCCTTTTTAACATGTTGCAACTTTTTCCGAGAGGTAAATCGGAAGTTGCCTTCGAGTTGTTTTTATCAAGCATGCTTTTGTTGTTACATAGAATTTGCACGTTGCATTGAACATGCATTCTGAACTGTCGCATAGAACATGCCTTACCATTCTTGCATTGAGTACGCATTGTTGATTATCTTGCATCGAATATATATCGTTGATCATTTTGCATAGAATATGCTTCGGCTTTGTTTCTTGCATGTTGTGCATTGAGCATGCCTCAACATCATGTTATGATCATCCGTCTCGCTTGAGACACACATTGTATTGCATTGCACCTATCAAGTTTCTTTTTCATACATGCACGATATTGTATGTACGGTTCATTCAGAGGAATTCCGGGTAAAACCATTCCTCTCCCTCATTCCATTAGTTAGAAACACCCGGGTACGCCCAGTGTTTACACGGACACCCTGTTAAAAGCGTTTGGGTCATGTACTCGATGCTTCCTTTCCCTCTATCGCGTGTGATACGTTGAGAGGTGCTTTCCTTTCCCTCTCTCGCGAGTGATACGCTGAGAGGTGCTTTCCCTTCCCTCTCTCGCGTGTGATACGCTGAGAGGTGTTTCTCTTCCCTCTCTCTCGTGTGATACGCTGAGAGGTGTTTCCTTTTCCCTCTCGCATGTGATACGCTGAGAGGTGTTTCCCTTCCCTCTCTCGCGTGTGATACGCTGAGAGGTGCTTCCCTTCCCTCTCTTGTGTGTGATGCGCTGAGAGGTGTTTCCTTTTCCCTCTCGCGTGTGATACGCTGAGAGGTGTTTCCCTTCCATTTCTCGTGTGTGATACGCTGAGAGGTGTTTTCCTTTCCTCTCTCACGTGTGATACGCTGAGAGGCGTTTCCCTTCCCTCTCTCGCATGTGATACCCTGAGAGGTGTTTTTCTTCCCTCACTCGCGTGTGATAAATTGAGTCGTGTTTCCTTTCCCTCTCTCGCGTGTGATGCGCTAAGAAGTGTTTCCTTTTCTCTCTCACGTGTGATACGCTAAGAGGTGCTTTCTCTTCCCTCTCTGGCGTGTGATACGCTGAGAGGTGTTTTTCTTTCCTCTCTCGCGTGTGATACACTTAGAGGTGTTTTCTTTCCCTCTTTCGCGTGTGATGGGCTGAGAGGTGTTTCCTTTTCGCTCTCGCGTGTGATACGCTAAGAGGTGCTTCTTTACCACCTCTCACGTGTGATACGCTACGAGGTGTTTCGTTTGAGACTTTGGGTATTCCCGATAGTCTCTTTTAGCCTTTCCTGCATGAGGCATAGTGAAGATTGCATAATTTTCTTACATCCTTTCCATATTACATGTGGTTTGACTTGCGAGTCTCGCGCATGTCTGTGTGTTGTTTTTCTCATGTGTGAGACTGCTGTAACTTGTCGGTTCACTTAAAATGTTGTATTTATTTTGCATAAATGCTTCATTATAGCCCTCTTTGCATAATCATAAGTTATGCTCTTACAATCATGCATGTCATTTGCATTTTGTCCCAGCCTGCGGCCGCATCTATATTGTCATTTTGAATGTTTGTCTAAGTCTTCGGCTTTGTCAAAAATGGGTCGTCTCTGGGCTTTGACATTCACTCCCGTCATTTCATGACTTTCGAGTTCTGTGAAAGAGGGGCAACTGTAGACACCCCATTTTTGACCATCCTCAAGATTTGGATATTCTTGTAGGTACATCCAGTGACAAGTTTGATTGCTCGTCGAGCAGTCGAATTCCGCGACAAAACATGCCAGGTTTGCTCTTTCCAAACCCTATTTCTATTCTGTCTCATATTTGGACCATGTGTTGGTCTTTGCATGGTGGTGTTATTGATGGCCTACCGACCATGGTATGGCACTGTCGGCCATAGCCTTTGCCCTGCTGGCCACGAATGAGGCACTGCCAGCCACCACTGATGGGCGGCCGACCACCAGTGTATTCAGAAGATATTTTTGTAGATATTTTGACAACTGTTTGCACAGATGACCCCATCTTCTTGCACGTGGATGGCTGGATCTCTTCAAGGCTTCTTTGTATCTCCTATATATAGAACTCATCTATATGTATGCAAAGGGTTACAAGTTTTGAGCTGAGTTAGAATTCTCTCTCCCTCTCTCTAGAATACTCTCTCTCTATATTTTGTGCTTGAAAGTGTGTTTTCTCTTCACCTTTGCACTAGCACCCTTAGCCAAACACCTTCACCTTAGTGTTAAGGATCTTGGGGGCCTTGTTTGAGCTCCTTGGAGTGGTTTTGGCTTGGTTTTGGCTCAGAAGTTTTCTTGTTTTGCTGCTGTGCTTCAAGGGTAAGCACTTGAATCTTTTAAGCTTTGTTCTAGTTCATTGCCTTGCCATCTTTGTATGCTACTTTGAAGCTGGTTTTAGCCACTAAAAAGTTATGTTTTTAAGGTCTTAACATGATGGTTTAGGCCTTGTGTGGTTAGGGGGTAGTTCCCTTTCTTTGCTCGTTGGCTTGTAAAGCCCTTTGAGCCATATTTGGTAGCTTTTGTAATAACCTTAGTTTGGCCTTCTAACCACTGAAACTTAGAGGAATTTCAGTGGTAGAAAGTTAGTTTTGAGGCTCTAAATAGGAGGGGGTGATCCCCTCTCCTTGTATCTTGTTTGCTTGTGTTGATGGCCTCATACTTGAGCATACTTTTCTACTCTTTTGTGACTTAGTTCAAGCATGTTTTTGGCTTTGTTTTGACATGCTTTAACTCTGATTTTGGTTGGTTAGGGTCACTTCTTGCTTGTTTTGGTACTTGTAGTGCAATCATGCTTGTTGGCCTAACATGCTTCATGTTTTAGCCTATCATCCTAGCTTGTGTTAGCTCTACTTCAGTATGTTTTTGCCACTAATTTGATATGCTTTAACTCTGTTTTGAATGGTCTTGGCTATATAAGACTTGTTATGAATGGTTGTAGTGTAAGTGCCTTGACTAGTTTTGAGTTTCAAGGCCCCTAGCATGCTTTGCTTGTGATGTGTGCATGCCATAGCATCATTTTGTACATGATTTCAGTGTATGTAGCCTTGTCACACTCTCACATATTCCACTCTTTCATTGTGTTTGAGAGTTGTGTCTTATGCCTTGTTTATGAGCCAATACATGAGCATGATTTTCTTGCTTTTCATGCTACCATCTCAGCACATTTTGGCCACTGTTTTGGCATGTTTGAGGTCTGTCCATAGTTGGTTTGGCCATTTGGGTTTGATATTGCATTCCTCTAGTGTAATGCTCCTCACTAGTCTTGATGATTATTGTGATAACTGTGTCCTGTACTATGTTAATTAGTCATGATTATGTTTGTAATTATGTGCTCAATGTGAATTTGGGTGTTAATTGCATGATTATATGTGATTTTGGCTTTGTATCTGTTCACCGTAGGAAAATTTGTTAGAATCTGTGCTTTGAACTGAAAATTGAAGTCCTTCTCGGCCACAGAAACCGAAATTGACTACGCCATTGTGATTGGCGTAATTTTTAGAGCCTGTGGTGAAATTTAATTAGAAATTGATTCAGATCAAAATAATTAGATTCAGAATGGTTAAATTAGAGTGCCATTACTTGAACTTAATCAATGTGATTAAGCAAGCCTATAAATAGGCCAATATACACTTAAGTCCCTCGTTTTGTGAACTCAAAATCTGAATTTGCTCTCTAGAGAGAGAGTGTGTCGACTCTAGAGAGAGAAAGAGGGAGAATTGTGCATTTTGACTCAAAGATTGTGGATTGGGAAGCTACACTCAAGAATTAACAAGAATTTGTGAAGATTGAAGCTCCTAGGTGAGTAAATTCACGAGTTTAAGTTGTGGTTTTGTGAATTCATGTTAGATGATGATCAAGGACTTGAATTGAGTTAATTATGATGAAATTGAAGTCTAAAACGCTCATGCATGTTGGAAATTACCATGATTTTGCATAATCAAGCATGTATCAAGTTGAATATGGGAATATGAGTATTAAAGCATACATGCAAGCATAGTTTTGTTGATTTTCATGGTTATGAGCATCATTGGTGCTATTTGAAATGGAATTAGGGTCAAAGACTAACATGCATGTTGAATTGGTAAAGATATGAATTTTGGATGAAGTTTGAATGTATGGGTTTGATCATACAAAAGAAATGAGGATTTATTTGAGAATTAGATTGTGATTTTGAACAATTCGGTCCCATACACTTATATTCTCATATGGTATAATGTATTTGCATGTTTTGAACCAAAATCATGAGTTTTGGACCTTGGAAGGTCGAGTTTGAGCTTCAAGAACAGTTTTGGAAAACCCAGAATTCATGAAGTCCGCTCGAGCGGGGGAACCGCCGCTCGAGCATGAAATGTGAGCTCCCAGAATTTTTGTGCAGACATTGATGTCTGCTCGAGCGGGGATATTCACGCTCGAGCATGAGTCACATATGTCGACCCTCAGCTCGAGCGTCCGAAGTCATGCTCGAGCGTAAAAATGAGGTAACCAGTATTTTTGCAGACCCAATGGGTTCACTCGAGCGGCCAAAGCCACGCTCGAGTGGGGAGCCCTGTTTCAGAAAATTTGTAAAGGTGTTCTGTGTTTCATTTTCCATTCTCTTTCACTTCTAAGTACTCTTAGGCATGCATCGAGCATTGTGAATGAGTTAAAATGATAAGAAAGGATCCTAAGAGGAATGTATAAATTAAGAACGGATTAAATCGTTTGTGACCCATATGTGTTATGTAATGTGTAGGGTCGACCTCAAGGGCAAATCCACCGGCAGAACACTGTGAGTAATATCTTAGTAAAGATTTTTTCAAGTATGTCACTTTCCAAATGCTACTTCTGTATAAGCTCCATAGATTTGTTGATTTGAAATATGAATGAGTATTCTATATGCCTAATTTGTATAAGGCCGTTTGTTGATTTGAAATATGAATAAGTATTCTATATGCCTAATTTGTATAAGGTCGTTTGATACGTTTGATAAAATTGATTTGGGCCTAAGGCAATTTGCCGTTTGCTGTTTGCCATTTGATATGTCTAAATATAAAAATGGGCCAGAGGCAGTTTGAATATAATGATGATTAGGCCAAAGGCTATTAGACATGAATGATTGGGCCAAAGGCCGTCGGACATGAATGATTGGGCCAAAGGCTGTCAGACATGAATGATTGGGCCGAAGGCTGTCAGACATGAATGATTGGGCCAAAGGCCGTCGGATATGAACGATTAGGCCAAAGGCCGTTTGACATGAATGCAAAGATGGGCCAAAGGCCGTTTGAATATGTCATTTGATATGTTGGAATACCGTGATGGGCCAAAGACCGTTTGAATGAAAAGGATCATGATCATGAATATGAAATACGCAAGGATACGAATATAAGGAGAATGGGCCCGAGGCCGTTGGATACGCTTGATATGTTTGAATGGGGCTCGAGGCCGTTTGATGTGTTCGAATTGGACCAAAGGTCATTTGAATAGAGAGTTGGTTGGACCAAAGGTCGTTTTGTACAGATGGACCCGAGGTCGTATTATTTTATATAAGAATTGGACCTGAGGTCGGTTTGCATATGGACATGATGTGTTGGACCTAAGGTCGTTTTGCTTTGTTGAGATTTGTGAATCTGGCGTGAATGAGAATAGTGGTTTAAATATGTACATTATAAGTATGATTCATTTATGAACGAATCTCATTCATTAACCTCTTTATTTTGATATTATTCACTGGGCGTTAGCTCACTCTCATTTATATGTATGTAGGTGAGCAAAGGGACGTTCAACCCCAGCCTTAGTGGAATTTAATAAAGGAACCCGAGTTTTGTGAAGTTAGCCCAGGTGCCTCACGCAAGAGGCTTTGTTTATGATCTTTTGTATTTCTTTTGCTACTTCTATTGGTCATGATAGACCATTTATGTGTATAAGCTTTTGGCATGGCTGACTATGTGTTTGAACGATCCTGGGTATACAAGATGTTAACTACTGATATGTGGTGTGAGTTATTATTAAGTATATGTGAAATGTTTTGGCATGCCATGTAAGCATAGCTCATTGGACAAAATTTTTAAGTTTGCTTCCGTTTTGGCCCCCTTCACTCTGTTGCTATATGTCTGTTTTGGTTTGAGGTCGCAAGTAATCTCATGATTACTGGCAGGGATGACCTTAATCTATAGGGGCGGGTTCGAGTCATGACAATTATGGTTTTTGAACATGTCTTGCATGCTTTGCTTGCATGGTTTGGTGTCTTTAGCATGCCATTTCAGCACTAAAAATCTGCCACCTCCCTCATTTCTCCACTTTTGATTTGTTTTGAGGGTTGGTTAGTCTTAAGTTGTGCTTAAGCTATGGGATTGAGGCTTATGCTTAAATGGCTTTAACCCTCTTTTGAGGGTTCCTCCTAGTCAAAGGCATGGTCTCTCCCATGTCCTAAATCATCTTTTGATTGACCTTCCTCTCATTAGAGGTCTTTCACAATTGGACAAATTGGTTAATGAATGGCTTGGTAACTTAAAATGTGTAGACAAGAATTGAACCAAGTAAAACATGCCAAGATAAACATGTTTTGAGTTGCATTGCATTGTGTTCAATCAGACGTTATATTGAACACAAGGTGGATTGGTCCATTTCATACTCAAAGTGATGAAAATGAACCAATACCTTTGTCTCCATCGCCTTTGATCACCCTTGATAAGGTAATAGTCCTAGAGTCTTGATTGTGTTTGTGCATTGATTGAAATTGTATCAAGTTGGATCTTTGGCCATCATGCATTGGGATGCTTGATTGATAGTTTTGGATCCAATGGTGCCTCTCCCTTGATGTTTTCAGATGATAAGGAGAGGCATAGTACAAACATGTCCTTGGGAGAACCTCAATTTTCCCTGTTTTGTGCTCTGTTGCAGTTTGGTGTCACAGCACACCAGTGGCCAGCAGTGCCACACTGATGGCCGACACCCTTTCATCCTTGGCCGGCATTGCACACTTTTGGCCAGTAGATGGCCGGCAGCCACCATTCATAGCCGGTAGGCCACTGGTGCACTCCCCAGCATTGTTTTGGTAAGTTTTAGCATAAAGTTCTTTGAGACACCTTGCAAACAGAGCCTCTAAAGAGCAAACCGGAGAGCTTTTCGGGACGAAAACCGAAGCATGCATGTTCAACTTCTTCAAGGCAGAGCTGAGGCAGCTTAGTTTACATATGTTAATGCTTAGCATGAATTTGTAATTTAATTATTTTTTAATTAGTTAAAGTGTTGTAATAATTAGTAAGTAGTTTGCTAGTTATTCGTTTGTTGTGTAATAATTAGTCTAATTAGTTTAATTAGATTAGTTAGCTTAGCTTAGCTTAGAGTAGCTTAGCTTATTCATTCAGACCCTCCTTCGCAAGGGTACAATGTTGTAAAAGGGTGCGTGTGTGTATGCAGTCTTCCAACCCCACTTCTTTCTCCCTTTTACTTAACCGCTTTCGATGGTTAGTTTTAGGGCATTTTTCGATTAGCATACCTTATACTTTGCATGCGTGCATCATTCATTTGTCTTGCATGCACCGGGCTCGGCGCATCATTCAAACAGCATTGTATTTCAATACACTACTTGAATCCTGTCTCAAAGCATGTTATCAAGTTGCATTCATATGCCATCTTAGATAGCCGAGCCTATTTAGTTGCATTATTGCATGTGTTGCATTGGGCATCTTACATAGTTAGGATCATGCATTGTTTCTAACTAGCTTCTATTTTGGCTCGGAGTACACTGTAAGTGTTTACACTTTAGCATGCTTGCATGACTGTGAGTGTTGCCATGATAGCATTCTTGCCATGAGGCTATTTGCTTAAGTGATTAACTGTTTGAATACCTGTGGGTGAAGGCTTGATTGCCTGAATTGGAACAACTCGATGATTGTGAGTTTTAAGCCCACTTTGCAAAGTGGCAAATCATGTTTTCTAAAGCCCACTTGAGGGTGGGAAATCCGCGCTTTAGCCTACTTGCAAGTAGCACTTTCAAACTATTTTCAAA